>JAOUQV010133640.1:0-15814 GCA_028565295.1 Aspidoras spilotus
ATTGGCCGCAAAAGGAGGCCCTACACCATACTAATAAATGATTGTGGTCTAAAACCAGGTGTTTCAGTTTCATTGTCCAACCCCTGTATATATTATTTTTGGAAGATCATAATTTGTCATTTTTATATGTCAGTTATGGATGTGCATGACTAGGTATATGGGTTATCGAATAACAATAAGACTGTAGCTTTTCTAAAATGTATTAGAGCAACAATTAAAGTGTCATTTTACATTTTAAACAGAAATAAGACTAATATAGACTTAAATATTTTTAGAATCAATCCCATGGTCTCCTTGTAATGATGCTCTGGACCAAAAGCAGGCAATGGAAGCCTGGTTAGTGTTATTAGAGTATCTTGTGGATAGCCTCTAAAGTGGATATAGGTAAATGTCTTGCATTGCAGAGAACACACAGCAGATGGTAGTAGTGTACTTATAGACACAGTTTCCTATGTTTAACTCAACATTTTTAGCATTATATTTTCCCACATATTGACAGGAATTAAGTAATTGTAGCAATTAGTGAAATGAAATCAGGCTTTAGTCATTTGCATTATGCTGATTTTAACTACAGGGTAATTTCCCAATGAACCATTACTGGTTATCTGGCTACTTGTAGAATATGCAGTAATAATATGGAGTATGTATGCAGAAAAACACCCTGGTTTAAAATGTAGAATGGAATGATGGTTATATTAAATGACATTTAACATATAGAGTGGAATGACGGGTGGCCAATTTTGTGCTTGCAAGAATAAATTTCTTTACAGCAGTACATCAAGTAGAACAATACAATCATGTGGGTTACGGTTCAGAACCATCATGATGGAGGTCTTTCAGAGAGGAAAGATTTCCATCTCTGATAAGAGCACACACTTGCTGTCTCTCTCTTACTCTCGCTTTCTCTCTCTCTCTCTTCCTTTTTTCCCCCTCAGAGGAAAACATCTAAACAGAAATAACCTGTCATAAGAAATGTGCTGGAGTGAAAAATGGACTCAAGAACGACAACAACAACTTAAAAAGAAAAATCTCCAACCAAGACAGTGAATGTTTTTTTGCTGTAACACATTGAGGAGCTCAGAAACAGTTTTGTTAGAAGAATAAATACATAAATAAATAAAGAAAGAAAGAATAAAACAAAGAAAGAAATAAAAAAGTAAGGAATGAAAGAAAGAAATAAAAGAAAGAAAAGATACAAAAACAAGAAAACAAACAGAAAAGTACTAACAAAGCTAAAGAAAAAAAAAATGTTTTATTGGTTTATGTACATCATCTTTGACATCGATAGCCATATTGATGACAACAAGGTTATATTCATACACACAAGTTTCATATCTTATACTCGAGTCATATCTATACACAAGTTAATGACAAATTAGCATTTTCAATTTATCTAATGTGTATATATTTGGACTGTGGGACTGGTTCCTC
This sequence comes from Aspidoras spilotus, assembly GCA_028565295.1. NCBI lineage: Eukaryota > Metazoa > Chordata > Actinopteri > Siluriformes > Callichthyidae > Aspidoras > Aspidoras spilotus. The sequence continues at coordinate 1,432 of JAOUQV010133640.1, forward strand.
TCAAGGTTTCTTCCTTACTTACCCAGGGAGTTTTTCCTTGCCAACGTTACTCAACTGGGATAAAACATTTCTGTAAAGCTGCTTTGGGACAATGTCCATTGTTAAAAGCGCTTTATAAAAAAAATTTAATTGAACTGACTTGAAACCGGAGCACCCGGAGTAAACCAACGCAAACAGCGGATTGATCCCAACTTTTATTACTGTGGCACTATCCACTGCGCCACCATGCCACCAAAAGGAAAAAGAACAAATAAACAAACCAAACGGAGTAGACAAATAATTGACAGAATGAACAAAAAATAAAGAAAAAAAACCAAAAGAAAGATAAAAAACAAGAAAGAAGAAAATAAAACTTAAAATATTAAAACTTAAGTGTAAAAACAAAGCAAATATGAACAAAAGAACGAAATATTAAACAAATAAAACAAAGAAACAATAATAAACATAAATAAAGATTAAAAAAATAAGCATAATGAGTAAACAAACAAAAAATGAACAAATGACAGTTTAAACATCCATAAACAACTGGATACAAGTATTTTATGGAGGTTAAAAATGTCTGTGTAGATTTATTTTACCAAACACCAACAGGGATGATTCAATTACATAATTTTTATTAGATTTCTTCAATGTCTCTGTGTGCGAGAGGGTATTTTTGGGGTAAAATATAAAACTTATATTTTTATATTTAAGATTATTTGAAGAATAAACTTGTGTTATTTATTGTTTTTTTATTCTTTGCTGATCTGCACATGTAGAGAAATTTTGAATCTGTATCTTCCAGATTGCTCAATAAAAATGGTGCAAGGGACAGAACAAGAAATCTACATGGACAGACAATGTTGCCAATAGCCAGCAGGGGGCAACAACACTCTAGGCATGGGCCAGTTGCTGCTGCAACCCCTTTTCCCATTCTGCACTGCGCCAATCAGAAATGACAAGATACAACTGGAGGATTGCTTTTAAGTGAAAGTCAAAACGAACTTTTGTGTGGAGGTAATCAGATCTGGGACCTTCCCTCTTTAACCGCAAGCCTACAAATGCCCCCTTTAACATTTTTACATTAATAGCTAAAATATTCCTTTTATACATAGTTAGCTGGTGAATACAAGTTAACCAGACACTGTTTAAAATGTTAAATAAAAAGCAACACAAGACAGAAGGCACTGGAGAAAGCTGACCCATCCATGCAGCCAGCCAAAATCAGTGACAGTGTATGACATGATAGTTTATCTCTAGGTAAAGGCTTCATACAAACTGGCTATGTGAATCAGTTTGAATTTACACAGTTTATTACACGCAGAGTCTCTTGTTTATTAAAAGGCACTGGGGCTGTCTAGAAAGAGCTTTTCCCTTGGAGATAAAGTGGCTGATAACTGAAGCGATGGTGCACTCGGCTCAGGCTAAATAGCCCTGAGAGCACAGCAGGGTTTCGAACACACTTGTTTTTCCCAGACATAGCCTGAGTTCTGTAAATAATTAATATGAGCTCTGTACGGTGCTTTAGTTTTTTCGAAAATAACAGTATCCACTTACAATTTTACATCCTCAAAGAGGACAACAATTGTGTGTAATGCTGCAGTGGCAGGACAAGAGGTCAATTATTTGATTATGGAAATATGTGGATGTTGTTTGATTGAAAGTTGCAAAAGATAATTGTTCTTACCTCCCAGAGACTTGTGAGCAAAACTGTGCTATTACCCTGCTAATTCAACCTTCACTCTCTGCTCTTACTGGTGCAATGTGCAATTAATAAAGATTGGCCACCAGGCTTGTCCAATTTAGCCATGAAACCTCCCACATTAAAATGACAGGTGTTCCAGTTTCATTGTCTAACCCTTATATATAGTCATACATGGTACAACATGCATTTTTGTATGGAAGAGACTGCAGCAGTACAGTGACCAAGAGTATGTGTCTACAAAGTTTCGTAGGACATTTTCTTTTATAAATGATATCAACTTGTTGCCGTTTATTTTGTCAATTTATTTGTGGCGTGCTAATCGCTATGACGTACAAACCCAATTCCAAAAAGAAATTTGGGACAGTGTAAATAAAAACAGAATGCAATGATGTGGAAGTTTCAAAATTCCATATTTTATACAGAATAGAACACAATAGAACACTGCTGGGCAGTCGTAGGCTTGTGGTTAAGGAACCGGCCTTGCAACCGGAAGGTCCCTGGTTCGATTCCAATCACCATTTGGTGATTTTATATTTCATGACAACAACGCATCTCAAAAAAGTTGGGACAAGGCCATGTTTATCACTGTGAGAAATCCTGTTTTCTCTTTACAACAGTCTGTAACCGTCTGGGAAGTGAGGAAACAAGTTGCTCAAGTTGAGGGATAGGAATGTTAACCCATTCTTGTCTAGTGTAGGATTTTAGTTGCTTAACTGTCTTAGGTCTCTTTTGTCGTATCTTCTGTTTAAAATGATGCACCAAATGTTTTTTATCTGGACTACAGCCTGGGCAGGTCAGTACCCGGACCCTTCTTATATGCAGCCATGATGCTGTAATTGACGCAGGTTGTGGTTTGGCATTGCCATGTTGGAAAATGCAAGGTCTTCCCTTGAAAGAGACGTTGTATGGATGGGCGCATATGTTGCTCTAAAACCTGGATATACCTTTCAGCATTGATGGTGTCTTTTCAGATTTGTAAGCTGCCCATGCCACACACACTAATGCATTATCATATCATCAGAGATGCAGGCTTCTGAACTGAGTGCTGATAACAACTTGGGTTGCCCTTCTCCTCTTTAGTTCGAAGGACACTGCGTCCCTGGTTTCCATAAAGAACCTTTAATTTGTCTGACCACAGAACAGTTTTCCACTTTGCCACAGTCCATTTTAAATTGGCTTTGTCCCAGAGAAGACCTCTTTGCTTTTGGATCTTGTTTAGATATAGCTGTTTCTATACTATAGTTTTAGCTGGCAACGGCGGATGGCATGATGAATTGTGTTCACAGATAATTTTTTTCTGGAAATATTCCTAACCCATTTCATTATTTCCAATACAGAAGCATGCCTGTATGTGATGCAGTGCTGTCTAATGGCCTTCCAATATTTGGCATGAAATTTTAAAATGATATTTGATATGTTGTCTATGTTCTATTGTGAATACAATATCAGTTTGTAAATTATTGCACTCAGTTTTTATTACAGTTTTTACTTTGTCCCAACTCTTTTGGAATTGGTTTTGTAAACTAATGCTGCTTGTTGTGAGTCACTAAGAATATATTCCAGGAAATTCTTTTATGTCATAAAATGTTTTGAGGAATAGAAATGTGAGTACTGTCTCTGATTGTTTATACTGAATCACTGAATAACTGGATTGTAAATAGTGTATTTCTGCAATGCATACAGGACTACATATTGGTGCCAATATTTATGAAAGTGACAATTATTCAGAAGCATTTCTTATTCTCACATTTAGCTTGAGGTGAATCTTTTAACTCAGGTTTTAGGAGCTTCTCTGCTCCTTTGTAATCAGCTATCAGTTGGAGGAAAAAAAGCTTTACAGGTGGCCGAAGAATCCTGTGCAGATAGTGGCAGGGCGACAGTAGGCCACATTGATTAGCTGTCACACGACCTATCCAATCTCAAATCTCGGCTTCATGCACTGAGTCTCACAGAGATAATGCTCATGAGCAGCTGAGGAAAAAGATAACTCATGACAAGTTTTAGAATAAACATAGAGAAGATGATTATGTTTCCTCTAGATTAACCAAAGGCTTTAACCTGTGACCAGCAAGTTAACTTAATATGCTTTTAGCATCCAACAGTTTCAGTAAAAGATGTGGCCTTAAATGAAAGAGGAGTGTATCTGTGCCTGTTATTTAAATATAAAGAGTGTGATCTTTGTACCTGTTAAGTCTCTGTCCCTGTCATTCACACTGGAAGAAGTGTGTGAAAAGTCGTAATGGGAGAGGTGTGGCCTATATGTTAATCGATACTACTAGCAAAATAAATGTAGCCTATAATTCTTATTTAGGAAGATTCCAAGTTATGGACACAATTTTATTTTCTCAAAAGTCACAAGTTGGAAATACTTTGCTATATATTTTTGTATATAGTACATATGACTCACCAGCCACTTTATTAGGTACACCTTGCTTATAAACAGTTTGTGGCATACTTTCAACAGAGATGGTATTTTGCTTTCCTTGGTTGAAACGAGTGATTATTTTAGGTACTGTTGCCTTTTTATCATCTCGAACCGTCTTCTCATGTTCCTCTGACCTCTCAACAAGGCATATGAAATTCTGCGACCAGCCCATCTGGCACCAACAACCATGCCATGTTCAAAGTCACTTAATTCACATTTCTTCCTCATTCTGATGCTCGGTTTGAACTTCAACAAGTTGTTTTGTCCACCATGCCAAGTTCAAACCGAGCATCAGAATGAGGAAGAAATGTGAAAAGTGTCTTTGAACATGGCATGGTTGTTGGTGCCAGATGGGCTGGTCGCAGAATTTCAAATGCCTTGTTGAGAGGTGCCTAATACATTGAGTTGCTGTCATGTAATTGGCTGATTAGATTTTGAAAAGCAATTGAAATGGTGTACCTAATAAAGTGGCCAGTAAGTGTGGATTCTATTCCTCTTTAACAAAATAAGAAACATCAAAATTCAGAGATGCATGCAGTAATCATAACATCAACTACTGACCGGATTGTTCTTATTGTCAGTCTGTCTATAAGCTTTCCCATTTTCATGTGACAATGGATTCTGATGTCTGTGTCTAATCTGCTAAACTGTAGAAAATCAGGATGTGACCCATCCTTTGTGGAACTAAGTTTTTAGATTTATCCCATAAAATGAGGCTGTGAGTCACACAATTATTAGATTTTCATGGGAAATCTCAACAGATTTTCTTACTTAAATACAGCATAAATGTTTTTCATAAAGGAAACCCTTGCATCATTTACATATTGTTTTATATACTACAGTCTCCTCAGCACAAATATTATATATTGTATCTTTAATATAAAGACAATAATATATACAACAAACACTGCTACTGCTAAATCACTATTAACAAACAACACTTCAAAATGTTTATGAAATAATGTCATAAAACCAGCCATTAGATAGCACAAACCAGTGTATTTCTAGTGCCAGTCCCAAGCCCGGGTAAATCAGGAAGGCATTTGGCATAAAATGTTGGCTAAAACTAAAATGCAAGTCAATTAATCTTCATTGAAGATTACTGGTAGCAAACAGGATACTCGCGGATAACAGGGTACTTGCGGATCTACTGTTTACCGAAGACGATGAGGAGGTAAGAGTGACAGAGAGAAAACAGGAGAGTCAAGAGTGAAGCACTTCTGAATGTAGGGACGAGGACAGGGAAAGGTAGAGAACTGGCTGACATGATGGAGAGAAGAAAGGTGGATATTTTGTGTGTGCAGGAGATAAAATGGAAGGGTAGGCTCTTGGTGCAGGTTTTAAACTGCTATCATAGTGTGGATAAGACGAGAAATGGAGTTGGGGTGGAGAAACGAGGGGAAACTATGCAAAGCGTGTTGTTGAGGTGAAGAGGGTGTCAGATGAGGATGATGAGTTTGAATTTAGAAATTAAGGGTGTAATGGTGAATGTTGCCAGTGGCTATGCACAAGTTAGAGAAAGCTTATGATAGGGTGTCGAGAGAGGAACTGTGGTGTTATATAAGAAATTCCAGTGTGACAGTGTGATGTATGAGAACAGCATGACAGTAGGGAGATGTGCTGTTGGAGTGACAGATAGCTTCAAGGTAAAGGTTGGACTGCATCAAGGATCAGCTCTGAGCTACTTCTTGTATGCTCCGGTGATAGACAGACTAACAGATGAGGTCAGACGGGATTCACCATGGACTATGATGTTTGTAGATGGCATCGTAATCTGTATTGAGTGTAGGGAACAGCTAAAAGAGAATTTTAAAAGAGAATAGAGGTATGCTCTAGAAAAAAATGGAATGAGGTAAACACTTGTAAGACAGAATACATTTGTGTGAATGAGATCGTGGAGGGTAGAACAGTCAGGCTAGAGGGAGAAGTGGTCATAAAGGTGCAGGAATTCAGATACTTAGGATCATCTGTTCAAGCAGATGGGAAGTGTGGAAAAGAGGTGAAGAGGAGAGTACAGGCAGGGTGGAGTGGATGAAGAAAAGTGTCAGGAGTGATGTGTGACAAAAGGGTTGCAGAAAAAGTGAAAGCAAAGGTTTATAATAGAGTAGTGAGACCAGCCTTGTTGTATGATTTGGAGACAGTGGCAATGACTAAGTGACCGGAAGAAGAGCTGAAGGTGTTGAGGTTCCCGTTAGGAGTGACTAGGATGGACAGGATTGGGAATGAGAACATTAGAGGGACAGCACAGGTTGGAAAATTGGGAAACAAAGTTAGAGAGGGAAGACTGAGATGGTTTGGACATGTGCAGAGGAGGGACAATGGATATATTGGTAGGAGGATGTTAGAAATGGAGCTGCCAGGCAGAAGGCAGAGAGGAAGACCAAAGAGGATATATATATATATATATATGTAGTCAATGTAGACATGTAGTTGGAATGAAAGCAGAACATGCAGAGGACAGAGTGAGGTGGAAAAGACTGACTTGCTGTGGTGACCCCTAATAAAAGACAGAGGCTAATAGAGGAAGAGATGTCATACAAAGGATGTCCAATTTAGAAGTTAATGTCTGTTTTATCAAGTTCTATGTAAAGTGTTATATACAGAAAATAAAACTTATATTCAGAACTGTTCAAAATTTTGGCACCATATTATACAGAGCATCTGAATAGTATTCACAGTGCTTAGTTTACCCCTCCCTAAACACCTCTTATTTTCCTTCTCCTCCCACAGTTCCCAATGTATATATAGTCTTCTTAAAATATCACTAGTTTTCAGACTGGACTGTACCATACATGATTCTCTCTATATATAACTCAACTTAACACTGAAGTCTCCCGTCTCCTGGCTCGTCTATCCAGAGAATTCCTAACATCACTCTTTTGTTGCAAAGAGTCACTATGGCAGATCAGACAGGTTTAGGAGATAAGGTCAGGATCAGCACTCTCTCAATAGTAGCATGTATAGTTCTTCAGAAAAAAGACAAATAATTCACTAGGATTATTATAAGAAATGCAGTTTAGGAAATGTGGAGTGTGTTAGATTACAAACTCTGGAAAGATTAGCTATAGCAACATAATTAAAACCATCACAGAGAATCATGAACTTTGATCTACAGAAATCAGGTCTTGGCTCATGCTGTTGAAATTCTCAGCATGACCCATTTTCCTGGGATTGATATTCGATGGTGCAATTTGTCTTAAGCACTTTTGTTCAGAGATACAGCTGCCTTGTTTAACCTGCCATTGAGTTCATATAATGGCTAAAATATAGCTGAGAATCAACCATTTCAATTGCATTCTCTTTTAAAATTAATTAACACCCCCACACACATCATCGTGTGCCAGAGATAATTATATATTGATAACAGAAGCATAATTTATTGATGAAGACTGTGCTGCTTGGGCAAAAATCCATCCAAAGTCCTATGCCTATTTGTCAAGCTCCGTCATCCGAAGCTCGTCTCTGAATGTGATTTGTCTGAACATTGATTAGATCAAAGAAGATCGGCGCTACTGAAGCAAGTGCCCATGGTGGATACTTGTTATGGAAGCAAAAAATGGTTAGTAGAAATGGTACAAAAACTTACAAATGTCCTATATTTTCTGTAGGAAATACGATAGTGCTTGATATGTGGCAGGTATAAATGAACTACATTTGGCTTTAACTGAAGAAGTAGTGAGCAAGTGGACCCCTTTCTGATCGTTTTGATGTAAATTCAGATGAATAATTGCCAGAGATATGACTGCATAAGAACACTGTTTTGCTGAAATCTATAAAGTATGTATAAAGGAAAAGTATCTATACAAAAATAATATTTTAATACTGTTTCTAGTTGAAAGTATGATGATTTTCGACCAGCCTTTATCTCTCTGTGATATCACACACTCTATGTTCTTGTATTATGTGATAAAAAGGCAAACAAAGAGTACAATTTAATGGCTTAATACAGAATTCATAAAAAGAAACATCTCTAACCACATATGTATAAAAATACAGTTCCTATAAGACTGTATTAACCTTAAGCTGTACTGAAAATCATGTACATTCAAAATTGTGTTTGTGTAGATTATTTATTTGTGATTCCAGTCTACTATTTTGCAGTAAAGTCAATACTCTGGACATTATCCCAGACTCCTCAGCCGAGACCTTTTTGTTTCCCTTGTCTTTTTTTTTTTTTTTTTTAACTCTGTCACCTTTGTTTACATGAATAATGTGAGTAAACCTACTGAGGTAAATGGGAATTGACTAGAAATAGTTTTCTATGTCCTCTGAATAGTAGGATTCTGATGCTAATTGGCTATTGATTAGCATGAACAGGGAATTTGCTATTGACTATGCATCTGTCAATAGAACAATAGAACAAGAATAGACAATAAACATCATTCTGCTAATTGTGTATAAATGAGTACATAAGAATGAGCGAATAAATGTAGTGTTTGGAGTAAGAGACAAGCTAAAATAAGCTAAGATATGCTAAGCTAAGATAAGAATTTCGAAATCACAGCAGCAAAGATGATAGACATATAGACATATATAGCACAAGAAATTAAAATGTGTAAAACAATTTAAAACAAAACTAAAAACAATAGATTTTATACTGTATAATTATATTTTAGAAATAATGATATTGCACAATCTATATATTAAGATCAGATAAGAAAATCAATCTACACTATAGATAAGCAAGAAAAGCAATCCACACTATGGATATAACAGTGTTCTATATATTTGCTTAGTCTAGATATTGTGCATCGAAAGTGAGAGAAAGAGAGAGTAAATTAATGGAGTCTGCATGGTCTACTGGAAGTAAATGTCCTCACCAGTATACTGAGACAAATTTGTGTGTGTGTGTGTGTGTGTTAATATCACAATGGAGCCTGTAGGCTTCTGGAAGAGAAATTGTCTGCATCTGGAGGACCGGAGGGGGACATGCCTAGGTAACGGCTGTGTCTCGGAGACAAGGCTTTGCTGGAGGTGGCGGTGCATGTAATGAATTGCGAATCCCGACCCTGCTCTATCCTGTCTTCTCTCTGTGAATCTTCTTGCCAAACCTACCAACCCCCACAAACAACCCCTCCATCACCACACACACATATTGTAATTTAGCTCTTCAAACAAAATCGCATCAACCTCAGGCATGCCAGAGTCAAACTGTCATCTTCTATATCATAAACTGAAATTGTTTCCAGACCCCCCACTTTCTATCTTTCTCTCAGCCCAGCTTTCTATCTATTTATCTAACTAGCTTTTTATCCTGATCCAAACATATGTTTTTGTGCGTTCTGTGGGTTCAAGATGGGAAGAACCCACTGTGTCTATCTGATCTGGACATAAATGTTCTCAAAACATTTTCATTTTTCTGATTTGCTACTAATTGACAATTCCCATCTGTCAGGTTTCCTAGTCTCTTTATATCTTCAACCCCACAGCTAGCAATCATAGTGGATGAGCAAAAACCATGTGACTTCACCCACAACAACCCTTCAAGCTGCTGCGCATACAATCTTTCCAAAAATATATACATATTGCTCATTTTTTAAATAAAGCAGCCAGTATGGAGTACATCGTCATGTTGTTTTGATATAAAGTTCATTAACAACAACTGCACATTTGTAATCATTTTTATTTATTTCATTGATTTTTTTATATAGTTATGTAGTTTGTTACTTAGAAAGAAATTTAACACAAGATTAGATCATTTACGTTTACGTGTGGGAATGTCCCTGAGCAATGCCCTTAAGCCCTCAACTCATGATTTCATACGCCGTCATTGCCTCATGTCTACCTCAGTTATATAAATTAGATAAATGTAAGACGCTCTGGATAAAAGCATCTGCTAAATGCCATAAATGTACATTTACATACTCACACATACACCCACCAGCCACTTTATTAGGCACTCCTGTTCAATTGCCTGCCAATGGATGGTGGCAACTAAGCATTTAGGCATGTAGAGATGGTCAAGACCATTTACTGAAGTGCAAACTGTGCAGCAGAATGGGAAAGAAAGATGTTTTTTGTGACTTTACATGTGGCATTGATGTTGGTGTGAGTATTTTTGAAACTGCTGATCAACTGGGATTTTCATGCACAACCATCTCTCAGGTTTACAGAAAATGGTCAGAAAAAGAGAAAATATCCAGTGAGCGGCGTGTGAAAATATCCAGTGTGGACAAAATTCCTTGTTAATGAGAGAAGTCAGAGGAGAATGAGCAGACTGGTTCAGGATGACAGAAAAGCAACAGTAACTCAAATAACCAAGGAATGCAGTATACTATCTCTGTTAAGAGAATGCAAGAGAGAATTAAGGCAGTTCTGAAGGCATTAGGGGACCAACCTTTTAGCTGTATCTAATAAAGTGTAGTATACAAAATGCTCCCAAGTTTATGAACATGACTTAACTTTAACACCGTTGACCTGAAGATGGGACTATTAAATATTAGGTCTCTGAATTCTGAATGGCTTATTATAAATGAATTTATTACTGACCAGGGATTAAATGTACTTTGTTTAACCGAAACATGGATCAAACCAGATGAGTATGTAATATTAAATGAAGCTAGCCCTCCTGGACATAATTACATATCCCAGCCTTGTTTAACTGGTAGAGGTGCAGGTGTAGCTGTCATCTATAATAATAATAATAATAATAATAATAATAAAAACAAACCACAGCAAAAACTAAACTTGTTTGAGGTTTTGTTTACTAAAATATCTTGCGAAACCATGAAAAATAAGGCTATGAACTCTATGCCATTAATTATCATTTACAGACCCCCAGGGCCATATTCAGAATTCCTACATAAATTTGCAGATTTTATCTCCAACCTAGTTACATCTGTAGACAAAGCTCTAATTGTAGGAGATTTAAATATACACTCCAGACAATCCAGAAGACCCACTGAGAACTGCATTGGCATCCATTCTTGGCTCTGTGGGGGTAAACCAAAATGTAATAGGACCAACTCAGTCACACACTTGATTTAATATAAACATTAGAATTAAATATAGACAATATAGTTATACTTCCACAGTCTGATCTTATTTCAAACCATTTTCTCATCTCATTTAAAATGACTATGCATCATAATAGTTGCGTTTCAGGCTCAAATGCACATTTACAACAAGTACTGCAGATAATTTTGTTAGTAACTCCCAAATTTATCAACTATGATTGTATCAACCCCACTGAGCTTAATCAGGCAGCTGAGTACCTAGATGCACTATTTTGCTGTACTCTGGATAGTGTCGCCCCAATTAAAAGAAGCTCTTAGTGTTGATAGAGCAAAATATTTTTCCTTGCAAATAGAAGAAAAGAAAAATAATCCTCGTCTTTAATTTAAGACCGTAGCAAACTAACAAGGACGAATACCACTGCAGAAGCGTTTCCACCATCAGGTTGTAGTTGCGACGACTTTATGAATTTCAATAAGCCACTCCAAGAGAGTTAATTTCAATAGTTTCACCATAAAAATCTACAACATCTCTATTAGCTCCCATACCCACAACATTACTCAAACCGGAAATAGTCCAACCACTTATATAAGCAATTATAATTATAGAATTATATATTAGATGCATACAGATTGCATCACATCAACCAAATGAGTATGGGTTCCCTTATGAGTCTGTTTCCACTCAAGGTTTCTTCCTTACGTACTCGGGGAGTTTTTCCTTGCCACCCTCGGCACCGGCTTGCTCATCTGGGATAAAACGTTTTCTGTAAAGCTGCTTTGGGACAAAATAGATTGTAAATTTAAATGAATTTATCCCATGAACTTCACATCTATCTACTCTGCAGTAATTATTAATGTACTTCAATGTGAATGTCATACTAAGATGATAAGATTACTAGGCATCCCAATCTCTTGTCAGATATTGCAGACCTAGAAAATTAAACTTCTGGCTATTTCTAGCAGTGCACTCTACCAACTGAGCATATTACATTGTTGTGTAATTGTCATAGGCTCTCTATTTGTCTCAGTGATCTACATTAATCACTCAGTATAGAATGATATTAGATTTGTTTGTTCATTCATCTTTATATTCGCTCAATCATAGTCAGGGTCATGGGGAAGTTGGTGCCCAACAGGCAACAAGGCACAACCCTGATATTAGATTTCCAACAAAACAAGTAAAGGAAGCAACATACAACATGAACTTACAGACCTCAGAGAGAAAACAGTACAGGTTTTTTAGTTTTGCACATGGCAGATCTTTAATAGCAGCTGCTGTCATTACCTCTTTGTATGTAACTGATACGATTGTTTATGTCACACTGAGCCTTGTGTTGGGAAAATCTTTTTTGTACTTTTAGATCCGAAATTTTCCAATTAAAGTAAATATTTCAGTGTCAAGTGTTTTTTTCCTGACTGTTTGTTCAGTTGTTGCCCGGATGGTGATGTGAATCCCTTTGGATCTTATAACCCTAGGGGATAAAAAGAACATAACTTATACAAACTTCATTTATAATATTCTGTATATAATTTTTGTAAATCTGCTTTGTGACAATGTTTCATTTTAATAAAAATGCTGTAATAAATTTTAATTTCAAAACTTTATTGTGTTTATAGTGGATTTGCATATTTGCTTGACAGCATATCTTCACATGAGCCTAAAACATTTTCCCAGAATTATACAGTAACTAGCAACTATGATTTATAGATTTATAGAGTTCTTCCAGAGCCTTTGCTTGTCACACTTGCAACTTTGTCTACAAAACCACTCTATTAGCAGCCTGAATAGCTTGGTTGGTAGAGCGTGCACTGCTGGCAAGAACAAGAATGTTGGAAAAAAGTGTTTGATTCCCCGGGTCTGCAAAAGCTGACAAGAGTAGGCATATTCCTATCTAATGGAGCACATCTGTGCAGAAAACCATAACCAATCAATAACATTCTATGTCATTGACATTGACAAGTGCTCTCTTATGTAATATCTAGCTTTCTTTACTGACACACAGAAATACGTAGTTTGTGAAAATATAATAATTTTGTACTAACTATCTATATTTTTATTTATTTGTAATTTTTTGTTGCTATAGTTCTATCTAGGCTCCATGGTGGCACAGTGGGTAATGCTGAAAGCAAAAAGGACCCGTGAGTGTGTGTATCCAATGATTTAGAGGCACCCTGTCTAGGGTTGTTCCTGCCTTTGTGCCCAGAGTTGCCAGGTGGGTACTGGCTGGCCCGCAACACTGTGTGGATTAAGTGGAGGATAATGTATAAATGTATTTCTATCCAGCCCTTTTCCATGCGCCTAACAGTAAATTATTTTTTTTTATAAATATCAAAATATTACTATGGAAAACTTTTCAGATTTGTGCTTGGCAGAACTTTAAGAGCAGCTGTAGTCATTATCTCTTTATGTGATTGTAACTGATATGATCATTTATGGCACAGTGAGTCTTCTGTTGGACAAATCACGAATCACTCGCAGTTTTACAGCTGCATTTTTTTATTTCTATGTCCTTTTTGGATTTGCTTTCGCTCTCATGCCTAGATTCTACTTGCGAATTTTCAACAGAGTCTTATTCAGTACCAGTATTTAAGCATAAATAATCAGACATTCTGTATCTTTCCACATATTTGTGATTGATAATACATTTTTGAAAGAGGGATGATAATAGTCAATCATACTGTATGTCTTAAAAAAATATGATAAAATCCAAAAAAGTTTATTTAGGCATCAGAGTGGCAAGAAGGACCCAGGTTTGATCCCCTGGTAGGACTACCTGGAAAATTTTTGTGTGGAGTTTGCATGTTCTTTCCATGTTCACTTGGGTTTTCTCTGGGTGCTCCAGTTTCCTTCCATATTATTAAGCCGTGCACATTAGGTTAATTGGTTTGTCTAAATTGTCCCTTAGGTTGTGAATGTGCCCTATGGTGGGGTGGTGCCCTGTCTAGGGTTGTTCCTGCACTTGCACCCATAGTTTCCATGTGGGAACTGGCTGGCCCGCGACCCCGTGTGAATTAAATAAAAGATAATAAATGAATGGAAAATGGAAATGGATTTAAAAAACCCTTTAATTATTAAGAAATGTGTGAAATGCAGAAATCTACGATACACAGATGCAGCACTTGATGTGTCTTGCTTTTTAATAAATTACAGCACACAGACGTTGTGCAACATACTCCACAAGGTGGCAAACATCTTCCATTCGCAAAATGACCCATGCTCACAGCAACAGCTCTACAAGTGCACCTGGGGCAGTCGTAGGCTTGTGGTTAAGGAACCGGCCTTGCGACCGGAAGGTCCCTGGTTCGATTCCAAGTAGC
>JAOUQV010133946.1:0-15808 GCA_028565295.1 Aspidoras spilotus
AATCCCCTGTGTCAGTGAGAGATTGAAGATGTCCGTGAATACCGGAGCTAGCTGGTCTGCACAGGCTTTTAGGACTCAACCACAGATACCGTCAGGTCCCGCAGCCTTCCTGGTATTCACTCTCCTGAACACTCGCCGTACATCTCTCTCTGTGATGGTGAAGGCTTTTTGTTCTCCAACGTGCTTCTCTCTATCAGCTGTGCCGTTGCCGGCTGCAGCATCAAAGCGAGCATAAAAGGTGTTTAGCTCTTTCGCCAGAGATAAGTCTGCACTTCCCAGTCCACAGGGTGGGCTTCTATAGTCCGTTATCGTACCTCACTTACTAGTATGTAGTTTTGGGTTGTAGGATGCTTATCCTTATACATGACACTTTTCTCAACTAGTTATATTTATTTATTTATTGTTTAATGTCATCCTCAGCACCAGTGGCTATTCTAATGACAGGAACACGGTAATACTCGTACACAAGTCTCATATCATAAACAAAGTCACATATCAACAAACAAATTAGTGACAATTTAGCATTTCCAATTTACTTAGTGCATGTCTTTGGAATGTGAGAGGAAATCGGAGCACCCGGAGAAAACCCACGCGAACACGGGGAGAGCATGCAAACTCCACACAGAAATTCCCAGCTCACCCCAAAACCCGGGACCTCTTGCTGTAAGGCCACAGCACTATCCACTGCGCCACCCCAACTACCTATAAATCTATATTCGCCAATGTCCCTTAGGAAGCAGTGGAGGCATGCAGGGGAAGAGGAAAAGGAGGGTATAGTTGAAAAGTAGGTTGGCTGTCTTGAGGAGAGCAGAGATCTTGAGGAGGAGAAAGAAAAAGAAGGAACGCCCCTTTAATTTCGTGAAGGCCTTATTTGGTCTACACAGGGTTATAAATAGGAAAAAATTTGTATATACAGTGGGTACAGAAATTATTCAGACCCCTTTATATTTTTCACTCTTTGTGATAAAATTTGCTCACCCATGTGATAAAGTTTTCTCACTCATTTGATAAAATTAAAAAGTGCCCTATCTTGACAGGAAAAAAAACAGAAATGTAGACATTTTTTGCAAATTTATTTGTCTTTGGACTGTGGGAGGAAACCGAAGCACCGGAAGTAAACCCATACAAACTCCATACTGAAATTCTCAGTTCCCCCACCGGGGATCAAACTCGGGTCCTCTTGCTGTGAGACCACAGCACTATCCACTGCGCTGCCCAGATTGATAGTGGTAGTTTGGAAGAAAGAGAAGGGCAGGGGGTGTTCTTATCGCAAAAGAGAAGGAGTATAGATTAGTTTCAGCCTACAAGTCTTCTTAATGTGGAGGGTAAAATCTTCTTTAGTGAGATAATACAGAGACTGGCTACATATTTAAAAATGAAAAAAATTATTGATACATCAATACTGGCTTTACTGGTTCTTTAGAACATAGCAGCATGATTTGGCACCAGATTTAAAGAGCAAAAAAATGAGGGTAGGGATCTACATGTTTTCCTTGATTTAGCAAATGCATTTGGCTCATAGCCTATTGTGGCTGCATATACAGTAGTATATAGTAAATGAATATAGGCTGAAAATGAAGCCAAGCAAGAACTTTATTAATAATTTAAGCAAAAATGGTGCAGGAACTTCTTTGTTATAGAGAAGAGCAGATCCCTTTAATACTGAAGACCAGTGAAGAATTTAGGTAGGTGGTATAGTGAAGCTCTGAAAGATGGAGAGCAAGTTGCGGGCCTATAGCATTGACAGGTCATGTAACAGTTTATGATTTCCCAATCTCTTAGGTAGACAGGATGGAAAGGGTCATGAAAGGATCATAAATAAGAAAATGGTTAGGGGTGCTGAGGTGCACTGAGGGGTAGTGTGGCATGGTATGGCAGAGGGGGTGCTACCATAGGAATAGTTGAGGAATGTGTAAAGATAACTGTGAGTTGATATTGGTAGGATAAAATGATGCGGTGGTTAAAGAAATGGAACCCACTAAAGGCAGCTAAAAGCTAATTAGAACTAAGGAATATACCTGGTCAGGTGCAATGCAGAAGGGCAGGCATTGGGTCAGGTGAAAGCTATTAGTAAGGACAAATCACCCGAGAGAAAGCAAATGATGACTAGTTTTATTCCTGAGCAGGAATTTCTTTGGATGTGAAGGGGTTGGCACACTGAGGAATATTCTATCAGCATGTAAAGTTAGCTGATCGTAAGGTCGGTATATATGAAGACACAGTCAGATGCTAATGGTTTTAGCATATTTGTTGGAAAGCAAGCGCCTTGATGTGAATGGGTTACCAACTGGTTGTAGAAACAAGGTGGTTGGGTTTGTGCGCAAGGTGGAAAATGGTAAGAAACTTGGCATGGCATTAAATGATGGTATGTGGGGTGAAGTACGTGACTGGAAATTGTTGGTAGATGTAGGTAAAAAACTACAGGTCCCAGGGTACATTGCAGTAACTACTGTACACTAAGGCCAGACATTGTATTGTGAACAGTACAGGAAAGTAAACAGTTCCATTTGAAGATGCTGTACAGGAAGCATTTGAGAGAAAAAAATGTACAAATGTACTGGCAGAGATTTGTAGACAAGTCTACCCTGCTTGTGTAGTTTGGCATCAGGGGCCAGAAACCAATGGCAGCGATTAAAGAATTGTCAGCATTAGCTGAAAAATCTAGCCAGTGGCTATGGTTAAGGAGAACACAATCAGGTTGGGGAAATGCACTGTAAATGTGTGAGAGGCTTATGTAAAACAGGATAGGTGAGGGACATGCTCTAGGTTATCTAGGTTGGTGATGTATTGTGTATAGGTAACATGGACCTGGTGGCACCAAGCATGCATCAAAGGTGTCAATGGGGCTACTTCAGCCTTAGTCACCAGGGAGGACATTTTGTAGGCAAGGTACAGATAACATAGACCTGGTGGCACTGAGCATGCATTAACAGTGGCAGTGGGGCTTCGTACATCCTTAGTCACAAGGGAGGCAATTTTGTAGTCACGGTTGTGGATGGTGGCTGGGTGTGTTAAGGCTGTAAAGCTGGCTTGGAGGGGGTAGGTATAAACACTGTTGAGAGCAGGTGCCTACCTGATGACCCCAGAGACAAGCTCAGCAATGCAGCTGTTGAGGACCAAAAGAATTTGCTAGGTTATTGGAATAGGTGATAAGTTGTTTGGTGTTGAATGGCTAAAGGCAGATAGTGTAAGTATAGAATGTTGTAGTAGCAGGCAAAAAGAGAGTACAGTGGGCCCTATGTAAAGCCTTAATGAATTGGCATAGGATGCAGTACATCTTATCCTGTGTATTTTTACTATTAAGAACCACTATCAGGCTTGATAGAATCAACAGTTGATCAAATATATTGAAATAGATGATGAAAGCGTATCAAGGTTTCAAAATTTGATTTGCTTATTGTAACAAATTTTCCATATTTAAAAATATATTTCAAATGACAGCTGCTACCGTTTTTCGAAGATTGAAAGAGGATGACATGCCAGGTAACAGTGAGAGGATAGACTTTTAATGTTGGTAAAATGACAGGCAAAATAGGGAGGTAGCCCACATGATAGTCTCTTGAACACAATTTTTTCTCTCTATGTTAAAAGGTAGCAAAGCAAAAGACATTGGTGGAAGGTTTAATTCAATTCCTTTTTATTTCTATATCACTTTTTACATACAATGGAACACTGTTACGAAGCAGCTTTACAGAAATTCAATACAGGATATAATCATGAAGTTTATACAAGTTACATTTTATCGCTGATGAGCAAGAGGAATGTCAACGGTGGCAAAAAACTCCCCAAGATGGAAAGAGAAAGAAACATTAAGAGGTAACAAACAGGATTACAATGTCACATATCAAAAAAAGGGCAGACAAAGGCAAAACAATGACCGTGTGAAAAGTTGTACAAGAGACTACATTATAAAGCAGGGACTTGTATGTGTAGATTTAGATTTAAATTAATTCTCAAGTTTATGAAGGTATACTACAGAATACTCTCAGAGTTGCTATCCACCAGCTGAAGCTCAGTAAAAGTTGGGTGATGCAGCAGGACAACCACCCTAAACATCAAACTCAATCTACTACAGAATGACTTAAAAAAAATAAAGTAAAATCCACCTTTTGGAAGTGGCCCAGTCTCCCAAACAGCTCCCAAAGAGCTGATCACATCAGACATCCTAAGGATATGGCTGAGTACCATGAAGAATAATGGTCCAAAATTACTCCTGAACGTTCTGCAGGTCTAATCAGAACCTACCGGAAATGGTTTGCTGCTAAATTGCTGCTAAAAAGGTTCAACTAATTAATAAAGCCAAGGGTTCAATTACTTTTTCCACCAGCAATGCTAATGGATGTGTCCAAATCAGACATGACATATTATAATTGGTTGTGTGCTATTAGATTAAGAATATTGTTTGTCTATAATTGGGTTTTTAGATGTTCAGTAGATCAATTGACCAATTCATGCAGAAAACCAGGTAATTCTAAAGAGATCACATACTTTTTTCTTGCCACTGTATTTGCATGTTAAAATAAGGGTAACAGACGGAACAGTGAGGATGCATGGAATCAAGGTTAAGAAGGTACTTTAGGTACTTAGGTCAAAATTTCAATGTAGTGGAGATTGTGGAAAAGAGGTTAATAAACGAGTGTCAGCAGAATAGATCAGGTAGACAAGAGTGAGTTTTGTGTGATCGAAATTTAGAAGCAAGTGTTAAAGGTTTAAGGCCGTAGTGAAACCAGCCCTGCTGTATGGTTTTGACATAATGGCTTTGAGGTGGCAGAGATGAAGATGTTGAGATTTTCTTTGGATGTGACAAGAATGGACAAAATTACAAACTTAGCCCTTTAGAAGGACAGCGCAAATATAAAGATTACAAATTCTGGAATTAATATACATTGTTTTATTACTAATATGTTAAGAGATTAAAGGATTATCTTGCAGGCATACCAAAGAAATTCAAACAGGATTTCTGACTAGATAGGAGACAACTGTTCTCTCTTCACAATAGTTTATTTCTCAGCTCACAGTGGACAATTACTGTTGTAGTAGTGTATCTTTTAAGACAGATGAAAGAGATTTGTCTTATCTGAATCCTTGCTTGTTACTCGTCTTTATTTAAACTCTTGCTATATTTTTAATATAAGCTGTGTTTTCCTTCTAGATAAACCTTGATACCATTTCACCACCAAGCGACCGATTAAGGAGTGTTTCCTACACCGGTCCACAGTCGGACAATATAACACTATAAAAATTGCTCTAAATATAATAATAATAAATATTATGAAACATCAAACAAAAATTCTGCACCCTATATCCTATGGAACCAGAGCGTACCATGAACAGATCAAGACTTAATCAGGTCATGATTGAACAAGAGCTTAGATTTTGACCAGTAGTCAGCAAAACAACCCAATTTATTTTTACAAAAGATACTTACATAATAATTTTAGGAAGTTGTCAAAAATCAACATGTATGTAGCTCCCTCTGTAAACAGGTAAAATGAGAAACAGTTAATACAATCCCTCCTTTGATTTACATTTGTGCCTGCACTTGTGAATGACAAAAATTTAATTAGATTAGATTAAAGACACGATTACCGGCCATATATTAACAAAGCTGTAATTTGACAACAATGTGAAGTAACAAATTACAGAAAAAAAACAATGGCTCTTTAATGCATTAGAAAGAATACAATATTCATCTGACTAATCACTTTTATTTTATAATGAAACATGTCTATCCTGATAAGAGTGATTTCTTACAGGATGACAGAACAATGGTATGAAACACATTCTATAGCTTTCAGTCACCAAATTATAACCTAAAAAAAAACTTATGGTTGAGTTTTGGACCGATTTGTTAAACAGCACTCTCCATCAGCATCATCAAAATATCAAATATGGATTTTTTTTAATAGTGCTTCATCCTTCCCATTTTATTTAAGACATTTGTGGAATGCCTGAATCTTTGTGGAATCTTTGTTGAATGCAAGTTTATATTTAAAGTGCAATCTACCCCCTTCTTTAGAACTACTGGGTGATCTGGTAGAAAATCAGGTTTTTTCTTTGCCAGTGGTGAATTTGCCAGCTGGATCAAGGAGTCTCTGCTATAGGATATTCTTTCTGTCAAGAACAAAAAATGGATCAGTTTTAGTCTCAAAGACTGCTGAGCTACAGTAAAACACATCAAACAATTCAGTTTTTTCAATTCAGGTTTTAATATCATAACAATGAATACATACATAAAACTGAACCCTACCTGGTTTGGCAGGCAGTTCCCTTCGGCTATGTGGCTTGAGAACTTTGAAAATATTCTCCACTGTTATATTGTTGAGCAACAGGTTCTATATTGTTAAAAAAAATTATCTGGAATACCAACGAACTAAATGCATTTTACAGCATGTGGTACAAGAACACAGACTTACTGTTGCATCTGTTGGTTTCAACACAGGTTCTGCCACTGTAACTTTCTGGACCACTACACACACAAACCGCAAACACAACTTACAAAGACAGATGGAAGTGTTTACTAAGCAAAACTGCTCAAGCAGCAAAAGAAATCTCCATGTAGGAACAAGTACGTTTTCAGCATATGTCATTTTACCCTGATTAATGTTTAGTCTGCGCAGTGGCCTTGCTGGCTCCAGATTTCGTATTCTCCTTGTGAAGACCTCCATTAATCTAGTGAAATATAATATTGTCTTCAAGAGTCATGGTTAAAATTACAAACATTCCATATACATTTTTATTTAAAGCATTTATCAGATGCTCTTATCGAGATCAATCTACAAAAGTATAGTGTATATATGTGTGTATATATAAATATATACATGTATATATGCTTCTCTTCATTCAACAGCTCCTCAGAATACTCCTTCCAGCTTCCCCTCACCCTCTCCTCACCTGTCAGTACATTTTCATTTCTATCCTTAAACACCCTGACATGTTGCACATCCTTTCCTGCTCTATCTCTCTGCCTCACAAAGCGATATTCCTTTTTTTTCTTACTCTCTAACCTCCTGTACAACTCATAGGCCTTCTGCTGGGTCTTTGATATCACCCTCTTTGTCCTATGCTTCATTTCTTTATACTCCTATTTACTCTCTTCAGTCCTCTCACATTTCTTCTTTGCTAACCTCTTTCTCTGAATAAGCTCCAGCAAGGTTCCTTGTTCCACCACCAAGATTCCTTTCTGTCTTTCACCTGTCTAATCACAGTTGCTGCAGCTACCCAGTCATTAGGAAGCTCTTTGCTACCACCCAAAGCTCCACCCTTTTTAAAGCTCCTCTGAGCTTCTCACAGCATTCCTCCTTTCTCAACTTCCACCATTTAGCCCTCTTCCTCACAACCAGAGTCCTCCTGCAAACCACCATTTAATGTTGCCTAGCTACACTATCCCCTGCCACTACCTTACAGTCTCCAATCTCTTTCAAGCGACCTTGTCTACATAGAATGTAGTCTACCTGTGTGCACATATACATACATACATATACATATAAAAAGTCTACACACTCCTGTTCAAATGCCAGGTTTTTGTGATGTAAAAAATGACAGCAAGACAAATATTTTCACAACTCTGTCCACCTTTAATGTGACCTATAACCTGTACAATGCAATTGAAAAACAAACAAACCTTTCAGGGAGGTGAAGTAAAAAACAACAACTGAGATCATGTGGCTGCATAAGTGTGCACACCCTTTAGGAACTGGGGGTGTGGCTGTGTTCAGATTTAACCAATTACATTCAAACTCATGTTAAATTGGAGTCAGCACAATTAAAGTGCCTCTGATCGACCTCAAAAAAGGTTCAGCTGTTCTAATAGGCTTGTCCTGACATTTTGTAGCCACATCATCCAGCACAAGTCATGGTCTGCAAAGAGCTGCCAGAGCATCAGAGGGATCTCATTATTCAAAGATATCAGTCGTGTGAATTCTACAATTCATTAAATATACCATGGAACACTGAAGACTGTCATCATCAAGTGGAAAAAAACATGGCACAACAGTGACTTTACCAACGAGGACAGTCGTAGGCTTGTGGTTAAGGAACCAGTCTTGCGGAAGGTTCCTGGTTCGATACTAAGTACCATCAAGTCATGGCTGAAGTGCCCTTGGGCAAGGCACCTAACCCCTCAGTTACTCCCCGGGCACTGTGCTGGCTGCTCACTGCTCCGGGCACGTATGCTCACTGCACCTGTGTGTGTTTGTTTCACTGCACGAATGGGTTAAATGCAGAGGACCAATTTCGCTGTGTGCAGACATAGTGGCAAAATGTACCACTTTCACCAAGAACAGGACGTCCGTCCAAAATTGATAAGACAGGAAGAAAACTGGTCAACGGACAACAATCTCCTGTCTTCTTCATATGTTTCATATGCCTTATAAGAGGAACGTCATCTTTCAGTATGACAATGACTGAAAGCACACATCTAAATCAACAAAAGAATGGCTTCATTGGAATAAGATTGGCCTGGCCAGAGTCCAGACCTGAATCCCATCGAAAATCTGTGGGGTGATCTGAAGAGGGCTGTGTACAGGAGATGCCCTCACAATTTGTCAGATTTGGAGCGGTTTTGACAAGAAGAGTGGTTATAGGTCACATTAAAGGTGGACAAAGTTGTAAAAATATTTGTCTTGCTGTAATTATTTTACATCACAAAAACCTGGCATTTGAACGGGTGTGTAGACTTTTTATATCCTGTGTATGTGTGTGTGTATGTATGTATGTATGTATGTGTGTGTATATATATATATATATCACACACTCTTCCTCCAGACTCTGGGAACTTGATTTTAAACTGGAATGCAAAATTTACTTTCATCTAAAAACAACACATTAAACCAATGAGCATAAAGCGTTTCTGCCATTATATCTTGAGTGGCTTGACAAGGAATGTAACAGTTGTAGCCCATGTCCTGGATACATCTGTGTGTGCTGTCTGTTGAAGAGCTGACTATAGAGCAGCAGTCCACTCCTTGTAAATCTCCCCTAAAATTTTTGAATGGCCGTTTCTTGACAAGCCTTAAAGGCTGCAGTTATCCTGGTTGCATGTGCACATTTTCCTACCACAATTTTCTCCTTCCACTCAACTTTCCTTTAATATACTTGGATATAGCACTCTGTGAACATCAGCTTCTTTAGCAGTGACCTTTTGTGGCATACCCTCCTTGTGGAGTGCGTCAATGACTGCCAGTGTCTTCCCTATAATTGTGTATCCTACAGAACCAGACTAAGAGACCATTTTAAACACTTAGAAAACGTTTGTGTTTAAATATTCTAATTTTCTGAGATAATGATTTTGCGTTTTCATTGGCTGTAAGCCAAAATCATCAACATTAACAAACACTTGAAATAGATCACCATGTTTGTAATTAATCTATATAAATGTATGCATTTCACTGTTTGTACTGAATTACTGAAATAAATTAACTTTTTGATTATAATCTAATTTGAGATGCACCTATTTTTCATCTTCGAATGTATAAACCTTTTTTTTTTTCTGGCAAATATTCACTCATTTTGAATTTGATTACTTTCACCACATTCCAAAAAAGTTGGGGCTGCAGTACACATGCACCCAAACGTGACAAATATTCTAATTACTGTGACTGATGCTTGTTATATTTAAGTTATATTTAAGATAGCCATTTGCTGTGTACTATGAACTGCCATAAAATATCAAATCACAGATTAGATACTAGTTTGCTACCTTCTTCTTAATTTATAGAAATTTTAAAAAGTTAAACTGGTCACCCAATAAAATAAAGGATTGGAAAAATTAAAAATAGTTAGCCGCAAAGACAGTCTGCTAGAGCCAACTTCTTTTCTGCAGCATGGCTTAAGGTTTTATGTTAATCAAACGTTTTTAATCAAACCTTAGAATTTTAAAGTAAAAAATATCATGACGGAACTAGTAAAACTCTACACTAATTAAACTGTCGTCATTCTCTTACGTGTATTTCTCCAAGCCGCAAACACCAAATTAGCCCTCACTCTCGCGCTTTCTTTCTCCTTCTATCTCTCTCTCAAAACAAACTGCCATTCTACATAGTATATACAAACGGTATGCGGCATACTCTTTAGTATGGGAGTGTGGGTTTAAGCATTTCCGGTTTTCAGTATCTGGAACCATCCAACGCGGCTTCGTATGTGATATCACGGTACACTATGAGGGGATGAAGGGTGTTCTGGCTATTATTTAAGAACACTATGTAGGGATAAAAGTTTTATTTGGGAGATTTATTTACCCGGCTTTAATTGGGACCAGTGTTTTGGTGAATTCAGTTACACTTTTCCCCCTTGAGGCGCATGTGCAAAAATCGTGACGGGTTTCACTGTCACTGTTTTGAGCATCTTTTTTGAATATTTATACATTTTTAGCGGTATGATGTTATTTTCAAAATGTTGTATGTGAGATAAAGTAAACAACTGTCCGAGGTTTTACTGCTCAGTCCGCAAGTCTGTTATGTCTTTACACAGCAGCCTCACAGTCAAACAAGTGTGTGTGTGTGTGTGTGTGTGTTAACGTGTACGTGTACATTAGTATCAGACATTATGTTTAATGATTTATACAATGCTTTATTATTTATACAACACTACAGCAATGCTGCTGGTGTATTTATGCCTTATAATTATGTATAACAACTTACATTCATAGTCCAGTCCATTACAGTATAAACACAGGGGGGAACAAATTTACCTAGAGCCCTGGGGGTTTATTGTTGGTTTACAATTTTATTTTTTTGTTGAATCTTTTATTGAATGCTGAAGCTTACAGGCATATGAGTTGGATGCTCTTGGACCCTTTGAGTTCCCTGTGCTCAGTCTTACAGGATAATAAGGGTTGGTATTGTAAGTTGAGTTCTCATTTAATTTAGCAATGTCTTGGTTTTACAGGGTGGGTCTTTTTTTCCTTATGCAATTAAGACACACACTCGCTCAAAGGCTTCAGACTCATTATCTAGCCTAGGAACCCGTCTAGGTTTGTTAGACCCATGGCGGCCCCTTGTTCCTCTAAGCAGAACATACTCTTTTATGTCTGGCATACACAATTCATCTTCTGGAATAGATTTCTTTTTTTTTGATAATCAACTTCCGTGTTTTATAAAAAAATGTAACTACCATCCCATCGCAATTTCAGGTCATGGTATCACTAGACTTACAACTACCAGGTGTCACATATAAAAAATCTTTATGGACCTTTAGTTCCCACATGTTGGTGGCTGAGGGTTTTAACCAACATATCCACACTTAAATAGATGACTATTTTAATGCAGCTCCAGATGCATTCTCTTGGATATTCTCTTGGAAGGTTTTAAGGCCTATATGCGAGGTCAGGTATTTTCATACTTGTCTCAGTCGAGGAAGGTGGAATCAAAGAGAATAACACAAATTTTAGTTACAGCATCTGGACTGCTTTATTTTACGGAATTAGGGCTAGGGGAGTAGCATTGCAACTTTCCCAAGCTCGCATGTCATTTTATGAATCAGGAGACAAAGCGGGTAGATTCCTATCATACCAAGTGGCCACAGCCCCAAGAATAATATCAGTCTCAAAATTACAGATAAACAGATTTTAACTGACCTGTTTCGCATTAACTAAGTATTTGTGACTTACTACTCCAGCCTTTACTCATCTGACCATGACTGCCCCCACCAAGTCCCATTTCAGGTGCTTGATTGCTTGATCTTCCCCAGGTAGATTTGGTTAAAACTCTTAAACCCTATCTCCGCTATTAAGGTGCAAATGGCAATCAAAGCCCTACACACTAGTAAATCTCCTTGCCAAGATAGATACACAGCCAAATTTTTATAAAGAATTTAATAATAAATTGGCTTCTATTCTTACACAACCTTATAATGACTCTTTCTAAATAAGGTCAAAGACCCGACCGAGTTCAGCAGTTATAGGCCAATTTCCCATTCAAATGTTGATTATAAGATTCTCTCAAAGATTCTATCCACACGGCTGCATGTAGCCATGTCCTATTTAATCGGACTTGATAAAACTGGTTTCATGCAGGGCCGACATTTTTTTTTATGATACAAGATCCCTATCGAATATTGTTTACTTCTCGACTTCTCAAAACCCTGACATAGTTTTTTACTAGATGCTGAAAAAGCATTTGACAAGGTTGAAACGGATTACCTCTTCCATGATCTCCATAATTTCTGCTTTCCTTCAGGTTTTATAGCGTGGGGTTGTTAGTTAGATTCATCCCCTATGGCCTTAATTCCAACAAACAACACTTGTTCAGCTTTTTTCTACCTTTAATGAGGCACCAAGCAGGGTTGTCCTTTATTACCCTTAATAATTACCTAGCAATTACACTTCAGGGTATACAACCAATCAGTTAGTGCATAAAGTCTATCTATCCGCAAACTTTTATGTATGTCAGATTCTCCCAGAGGTTCTATGTGTCCTAGAAACGTTTGGTCAAATTTCTGGATATAAGCGTAACCTTCAAAAAATGAATTTTACCCTATCAATGCTGTAGCCAAAAACTTCCTTTGTCTACACTTCTGTTCAAAAACTTCTCAGAAGGGTTTTCATACCTGGGTATCAACTTTTCATCCTCCTTTACAAATCTATTCAAAACTAACTTCAGTCTCTTTCTAGATAATATTAAACAAGTTTAATACGGTGGTCATCCCTCCCCTTTTAATGGCTGGCCGTGTCACCCTTATTAAAATGCTGCTACTCTCTAAGTTTCTACACATATTTCAGCATGTTCCCATTTATCTTGTCTTTTTTCATACTTTAAACAGCATGCTGACTCATTTTATATGGGGTAAAAAAAACAGCTGGTCTCCGAAAATGCTTTTTACAGTTACTGGTTATGGATGGTGGATTTGCTCTACCCAATTTTAGGCACTATTACTGGGCATGCAATCTGTTAAAACTGGCCTATTGGTCAACCCAGCGCCCTCTCGAGGGTTCCCCCTTGTGGGTACAAATAGAGATAACGTCTGTGAACTTTTCTCTTTACTGCGTACAGATCTTCCTTTGAAATTGCAGGAGTGTCTCTAATAGTGATGAGTTCTGTTAAAAATTGGTCACAGTTTCAGAAACACTATAGCTTGTGCTCCTATACTAAATAACTGTCAGTTTTAACCCTCTCTTACCAACCCTGTTTTTACAGTGTGGCATAACAGGGGCATTACTTCAATAAACCACTTGTATATAGATGGAGTTTTTGCTGCATTTTTAGCTCTAGCATGTACATAATTCTTACGATTAATCACTGTTTTCATTATGTCCAAATTCGACACTTTGACTGACATCCATTTCCTCAATTTCCAAATAGCCCCCCTGAATCAAAATAGACTTCATCTTTGTAATTGATGTTACAACTAGGGGTATAATCTCAACTATTTATAAACATCTAGCCCCTACCTCCATGAGTTTGACCGAACCCCGTAGGGCTGATTGGGAACGGGGTCTTGGGTGTCCTATATCTGATGATCAATGGGCCCAAATCCTCAAAAATAGCTATATGTCTTCCATATGCGCCAGACATAAAGTCTTACAGTTTAAAATTATTTACCAACTACACTACACCAATGCTCGACTAGCGAGGATATTCCCTACAGCATCAGATGACCCCGATGCAACACTCACCAGCAAATCACCCTCACATGTTTTGATTTTGCCCTAAATTGAACTCTTTTTGGACTATTTAGTACCCTGGAACTAGCCTTCTCTAACTCTCTTTCTCCTAGCCCCTTAGCAGGGGTATTTGGCAATACTTCTCTACCTTCTATGACATCAGCTCATAATAAGCAGATCTTAGCATTTACAAATTTACTGGCCATACATTTTATTTTACTGAGATGGAAGCACACACTCCCACCTAAACACAATTTTTGGTTGCAGGAAGTGATCCCTTGAAAGACTGCGTGCTTTGAGAGCGGGTTCTCTTAATCGTTTTCATAAAACTTGGCTTTTTATATAAAAAAACCTTTCTTGCGGTCCTCAAGCAATTCGAACTCTCTACTGAGTAAGGATTTACACCTTTACTTATTCATATATATTTTATTTTGTTTGTTTGGCTTTTATTATTATTATTATTATTAGTAGTAGTAGTATATAGTTAATTATTTATTTATTTGGGATTTTTATAATTTATTTATTTATTTACTTATCATTTGGTGAAGTTTTGGGTGGGTTTTGAATTTTATATATAGAGCTGGTACACTTTGTCACAGACAAGAAAATTTTCTTAGAGTTACATATTATTTTATCTTCCGTGATTCTGTGCTGGGAAAATAAAAAAAAGATGTATATAAACAAGTTGGGACAAGGCCATGTTTACAACTGTGAGACATCCCCTTTTCTCTTTACAACAGTCTGTAAACGTCTGGAGACTGAGGACACCATTCTTGCCCATTCTTGTCTAATGTACAACAACAAGAGCCAGAAGCGCAGACGTCTTCTCTGAGCCAAGGCTTGTTTAAAATGGACTGTGTCAAAGAGGAAAATTGTTCTGTTTGAATTAAAATTTCTTTTTGGAAATTAGGGACACCGTGTCATTCGGACTAAAGAGGAGAAGGACGACATAAGTTGTTATCAGCGCTCAGTTCAATAGCCTGCATCTCTGATGGTATAGGGGTTGCATTAGTTTGTGTGGCATGGGATATAAAAAGTCTACACACCCCTGTTCAAATGCCAGGTTTTTGTGATGTAAAAAAATTACGGCAAGACAAATATTTTTACAACTTTGTCCACCTTTAATGTGACCTATAACCCGTTGCATAAATATGCACACCCTGGTTGCATAAATATGCACACCCTTAAACTAATACTTTGTTGCAGCACCTTTAGCTTTTATTACAGCACTCAGTCTTTTTGGGTAGGAGCCTATCAGCGTGGCACATCTTGCCCATTTTTTTTCTTTGCAAAACCAACAGATTGTGAGGGCATCTCCTGTGCACAGCCCTCTTCATAACACCTCACAGATGTTCGAAGATGCTGCCACGACCATGCTTCATTGTAGGTATGGTGTTCTTCTGATGAGCATTAAATTGGGACAGACGTCCTGTTCTTGGTAATGTCTTTACCTGACTGATATCTTTGAATAATGAGATCCCTCTGATGGTCCGGCAGCTCTTTGCGGACCATGGCTTGTGCTGGATGATGTTGCTACAAAAATGTCAGGACAGGTCTTCTAGAACAGCTTAACTTTATTTGGGTTTGATTAGAGGCACTTTTATTGGTGAGAGGCCTGCACTGACTCCAATTTAACATGAGTTTGAATGTAATTGGTTAAATCTGAACACAGCCTCACCCCCAGTTCTAAAAGGGTGTGCACACTTATGCAACCATATTATCTCAGTGGTTTATTTTAACTTCACCTTCCTCAAAGGTTTCAGTTTGTTTTTCAATTGCATTGTACAGGTTATAGGTCACATTAAAGGTGGAAAACGTTGTGAAAATATTTGTGAAAATATCACAAAAACCTGGCATTTGAACAGGGGTGTATAGACTTTTTATATCCACTGCAGTATTAAATAAAGCTAGCCCTCCTGGACATAAATATATATCTCAGCCTCGTTTAACTGGTAGAGGTGGAGGTGTAGCTGTCTTCTATAATAATAATATAGCCATCACACACAAACCTCAGCAAAAATGTAACTTGTTTAAGGTTTTGCTTACAAAAATATCTTGTGAAACCAGGAAAAATAAAGCTATGGACTCTATCCCATCAATTATCATTTACAGACCCCCAGGGCCATATTCGGAATTCCTACCTGAGTTTGCAGATTTTATATCTAACCTATTTACAGGGGTTAGACAATGAAATTGAAACACCTGTCA
>JAOUQV010134667.1:0-15802 GCA_028565295.1 Aspidoras spilotus
TGACCACTGTGCAAGACTTGTATGTGTCATTCCCAAGACAAATTGACGCTGTATTGGCCGCAAAAGGACACCCTACACCATACTAATAAATTATTGTGGTCTAAAACCAAGTGTTTCAGTTTCATTGTCTAACCACTGTATATATATATATATATATATATATATATATATATATATATACATCCAGTTCTCTTAGTCAGTGCCACTGTCTCTACACCATATAAAAAGGCTGGTCTTTGGATTCCAAGATCGAGGCGAGCAAGTAGGCAGTAAAGAGTCCAAGAGCAAATGCAATACCATATGCATCATTGGGGTACTGGAATCTATTGAAGGTGCCCAACTGACAGTGTTTTTCTCCAAGTTCCTGTGTAAGGTGCTAAATGTGCTCTGAACCCCCAGGCTAGGAAATATTCATCCCTTTTTATCTCTGTGACGTTTATTGACATTCCTGACACCCCAACTTGTTGGTTGTGGAAAGCCTCTAAGGCATATATATGTGTTCAAATACCTTCCAATGGACCTTCCGTCCATTGACATTCTTCCTCACCGTCATTTCAAAATTTAGATTATCTATCCTTTTCATAGGTGAAGCCGGAATCACAGGAGTTTGGGCACACCACTTTCTATCACGTAGGTTCAAGCTGCAATATCTGCACTACAGAGAGGCAAAGCACCTGGGCCTGATGCATTTACAACTGAATTCTATAAAGCTTTCTCTGATAAATTGGCCCCAATATTAATCTGTGTTTTAAATGATGCCCATATGAAAAAAGTACTCCCTCAATCTTTGTAACAGGCTTCTATATTGCTCCTCCTAAAAAAGGGAAAGGATTTAGTAGCTATAGAACAATTTCCCTTTTGAACGTAGATGTTAAAATCTAAGCTAAGATTTTGGCTAAACGGTTACAAAAGGTTCTACCCGACCTGCCTTTGACAGCATATAGTTGGATCTTTATATGGCTCTGTCAAAGTTTGGCTTCTCTCCAGGCTTTATTTTGTGAATCCACCTTTTATACTTGTCTCCCTTTATGTCAATAGGTGTCAATGTCATTAGCTCATCTTCATTTCCACTCTACAGAGGCACCCGCCAAGGCTGTCTGGCAGTTGAACCTCTAGCAATTTGGCTTCAGCACTACCTACTTTCCAGGGCATAAGTCAATTCGGATATTCACACAAACGCTTTCTCTATGCAGATGATTTGCTTTTATTTATTGCCAACGCAGTCTTGTCAGTTCCAAGTATACTAGAAACTCTTGATAAATTTGGAGTCATGTAACTTCACTCATATGCTAGAACAAACCAGGTGAGATGTTACCCATTGGTCGTCTCTGCCTCTTTCCTTAGCTGGCAGGATTAATTATGATTAGGTTACAGTCAAAATTTCTTTATTTATTCCAACATATACCTATCTGGATCAATAAGTCATTTTAAAAGCTCTAAATAGGCTTTTTTCTCATTTCATCTGGGGCCAATCCACACCTTGCCCTTCGGAGTATAATGATCTGTCTGCCGGTTGCTCAAAGTGGCCGGGCTCTCCCTGATTTTCGGAGATATTACTGGGCATGCAACTTTTACAAACTGATAAATTGGGCAGATTCATTCTCTCTGGCTGCTTTACTGCCTCAGCTAAATGCTCTCTATTCTCAGTAGTCTGCGCTCATCTTCCTATATCCTTAAAAAAATATTTCAGACAGTTTGATTGCATTGAACTGACTCCAAATCTGAATTAATTTTAGGAAATTACACAGATTTACACAACTTTAGCACTTATTCATCATCATTTTCCACCTTCATTAACAAACGATGCTTACTTGGCTGTCTAAATTCTGGCAGCAAGTCGCTTTCTTATCTGTGCATTGACCTTGAAGCTATCTGACATATCGTCACTGTCATGATGTTCTCCTACATGCCCTAAACCATTTTAATATACTTTTCAGTCACTCCAGACTTTTTCATACAACACCACAGTTCCTCTCTCAGGCCCCTATCATAAGCTTTCTCTAAATCCACAAATACAAAGTGGAACTCTTTCTGACCTTCTCTATACTTCTGAATCAGCATTTTTAAAGCAAAAATCGCATCTTTGGCTCTTTTTTTTGGCATGAAACCATTATGCTGCTTGCAAACAGTCACTGAATGTCTAAGCCTAACTTCCACAACTCCCTCCCAAATCATCATTGTGTGGCTTATTAATATTATGCCCCTGTAATTGCTACAACTCTGCACATCACCCTTTTTCTTATAAATCAGTAAAAGTACTGTTTCTTAGGCATCTTTTTACTTATCATTTAATAATCTAGTCAAAAACACCACTTCCACCTCTATAATACATTTCCCTACCACTACTGGTTTGTCATCAGGTCCAACAGCTTTTTCCTTCTTCATACATTTCAAAGCTTTCCTCACTTGCTACTTCCTGTTCCACAAATTCTATGCTTTTCACTATTCTTTCCCTGTCATTCTCTTCATCCATCATCTACTCAAAATACTCCTGCCATCTTTCCTTCACCCTCTCCTGTCAGTTCATTTTCCTTTCTATTCCTGATCTCTCTGACAGGTTGCACATCCTTTCCTCATATTTTTCTTAACCACCAGATTCATCCTGCATACCACCATCCAATGTTGTCTAGCTACATTTTTCCCTTCCACTAACATACAGTCACCAATCTCTTTTAGGCAACCTTGTATACAAAGGATGTATTTGTATAAACACCTCCTTTTTTGGAAATATTTACTTCAGCCATTTCCATCCTCTTTGCAAAATCCACCACCATCTGTTCTTCTAGGTTCCTATCCTTAACACCAAACTTGCCCATCATATCCTCATCCCCTTTGTTTCCTTCACCAACATGCCCATAGAAATCTGCACTAATCACCACTCTTGCCACTCTGGGAATTCTCTCTGCAACTTTGCCTATCTTCCTCCAGATTCTCTCTTATTTCTCTATCTCACAGCATGTGGTGCAAAAGCAGTACCCTATTTGCCACTAGTACTGATGGTGGTCATTATTAACCCGGGCCGTGACTGATCCGGTAAGGAGGAACTTTTGAGGACTGACATAACAGTTTTGCCAAATATTTTATGCCTGATGTTTTTCCTGACTGACACAGCCCTCACCATTTACCTGGGCACTTGTGCACTCTAATGGCTAGTTTATATATATCTATAAATCTAAAATAGTATACCTCTATAACTCTATAAAACTGACCCTAGAACCTTAAAGTATATTTTTGTGACTCTCTATAATTATTTGACTTTATATGAATCTCTGATTTTATAACTCGATGACTCTATAACTCTATGTCTGTATAACTCTTGAGTATATCCCTATAACTCTTTTAATCTATAACTCTATAACTCTACAGTATATATCTATTATTTTATAACTATATGACTCTATAACTCCATGACGCTATAATTCTATAACTCTACAATATATCTATATTAATCTATAACTATGACTCTATAATCATTCGACTCTATATCTCTTTAAATCTAAAGAATTTGTAATCTGAATATTAGCGACTTGGTATGATAAGGAGACTCTTCACCCTTCTACTCCCCCGAGACTCTGCCTTTACTTCCTGTAATCACAAACACTCACATACACACACTACTGCACATACCACCAAAGTGACCTCATTAATAAAGTCCGGCTGCAGCATTGTGTATGTGGGTGTATGTTTGTGTGTGTGTGTGTCTCCTGAGACCTGGGCTCGCTCTAGTAGAGGGAGATAAATAAAACTCGGTATAATGACCCAGTTCAGGGATGTGTTATATAACTACAGACGAAATAAGTAATTTATGAAACGCACCTTATCCAAAGTACACAGTTGAGTTGCACATTTTTTCTTTATTGTTTAAAGACAATTGTTTTCTTATTTTTATTAAAAACATCATAAATTCTGCCTCAAATTATCAGATGATATAATTTCTTATGTGAAAAAAATGCTTTAAAAACAATCAATACGGTTATATGAAGTCCTACATGACTCTCTTTTTCTCTCTCTGTTTTCTCACACACTTCCCACCTCATTGTTTTCAGAAAACAGTAACCCAATTTCCGCCAGTACCCTGTTTGCCACCATTACTGATGGTGGTTGTTATATTCAATATATTTAATATAAATATGTTCATAGGAAGTAGAGAGGGGCATCACAGCAAGAAGGACTCGGGATCAATCCCCTAGGTGAGATGACTAGGCAAATTCTGTGTGTAGTTTGTATTTTCTCCCTATGTTTGTGTGGGTTTTCTTCAGGTTTTCTGGTTTCCTCCCGGATTTAAAATTGGTGTTTCTAAAGTGGTCCTTAGTGTCCGAATGTGTGTGTGCCCTGTCTAGGGTTGTTCCTGCCATTGCACCCATAGTTGTGGGGTGGGCACCGGCTGTCCCACAACTCCATGGTGATTAAGTGTAAGGTAATGAATGAACATACAAAGTAGAGTCAAAAACTGTTTTGCATGCCGGTTCTACTAAAACTATATTTAAATTAAACAGCAGAGTGCAGATCATTTTTAACTCCAGATCAGATATTAAAGAATATTCATTTATTCATTTTCTATACCCGCTTAATCCTGGAATCCTATGATCTTCTTACTGTGAGGCAACAGCACTAGCCACTGTGCACACCGTGCTGCCCTTATTAAAGAATATCAGTATACATTTTAGTAAGCAGTAAAAAACTACAGGAAGTTGATAATTTGGTATGTTTTTTGCACATGTGTGATTTACCTGGTAAGAATTGGATACAGATCTTCTAGAGATGCTGACTCTCACACTCCTTTCTTTTTGTTTGCAGTAAGTATATGCCAACTTGGTCATGGGCAGCTACTGCACAGTTTAAAGGGCAGGGACACTTACTCGAGCCCCAAAATCATTAAGTTTCACAGTATTTTAAACATTATTGTGTCATAATTTACAAGAATGCACTTTGTCTTTTACTGCCAAATACAGATAGTCTAACATAATCAAATATCCAAACTAATTGCCCATATTGTA
Source organism: Aspidoras spilotus (assembly GCA_028565295.1). Taxonomy (NCBI): domain Eukaryota; kingdom Metazoa; phylum Chordata; class Actinopteri; order Siluriformes; family Callichthyidae; genus Aspidoras; species Aspidoras spilotus. The sequence continues at coordinate 4,998 of JAOUQV010134667.1, forward strand.
ATGGCACTTTGTCAATTTGTCATTTAAAAGGTCATCTCAGTGGGCATGTACTAATCTTCACATATAAAGGGCAGTCAATAGAGCATTTTCGAATCATTTTTCCACTCTAGTTGGCACTTTAGTTAGGTCTGATTTAGCCTCTATTTCTCCTGTGTTGCTTAGTATTACAAAAACACTTTGCTCATTGTAGACTCTCCAATTCCTATTCATGTTCAGTCATGTGATTTGTTAATCAATGTCTCCAAAATACTTTTCCTAGTATATACTGTATACTACCCACAGAATCACCTGTAAATCGCAAAGTATCACACCATCACATCCTCCATTGTAGACTCTCCAATTCACACTCATTCTCAATCATCTGATTTGTTTCCCAATATTCCCTTATATACTCTACACACCTTACAGTGTCCAAACTGCGGCCCAAGGTCCAAGGTTTTTATTGGCCCTCAGCAAATTCGGAAAATACAATTGAATACGACCCGTTGGTTTTTTTAATCCGGCCCGCCGAAAATTTGTACAGATTCCCCAGATCAATTCATAATCAGTGTTGGGAATAATGGCGGAAATATGGCATGGTGCGTTACTACAACTTAACTAAAGCAACTTTTCATAAGAATGCACGCTCTGCTTTTTAGGAGTTTTGTTTCTGTAGTGCACAGGGAAATTAGGGTGTGGTGAGAAAGATGTATATGAGATGAAAATTAAAAGAGGAGGCGTCTGGTGGGCGGGTGGTCACAATGCACTCACAGACGTGTCAGAGCTAGCAATGGAGAATCATCCAGCAAATAGTGTACCTTAACTGGAAATACAGACGCTCGCTAAAATCAAAGGTATATTTTAGATGCAACCTGAATTAATTTTAGGAAATTACACAGATATCACAATGTCCAGGAAAAAAAGTCTTTATCCACGTTGATTACAAGCGTCTCACCCCTCCACAGTGCTTGTGTCTAGCAGATCAAGCCCTAGTTTTATTGTTTAAAAAGCATTCCTTTTTTCAGATTTATACTTATTTTATAGCCAGTATATATATATACACCACAAAACTATATTTGTAAAAAATACGCAACAGGCTAGTGTGCAATATATACATGACTAATAAACCATTACACATATCTGATGTGCAGTATGCCTTTTTACTTATTACATTTATCTCTTTTACTTTATCCTGTAATATGTGTCCTAAGATGCTGCTGGAAAAAATAATTTTCCTCAGGGAACGCTCCCAAAGGGATCAATAAAGTTCTATCTTATCTTATCATCTTATCTTGAATATATTTGTGATCAATAGAGTGTTGTTATTCGATTTTTTTATGTTGATATGTATAGTTATGTGTGTAGCTACTTGCATCAGGTTAAGTCAGAGTTTTCTGTTTCTGGTACACGTATATATATATATATATGTATAAAATTACAGACTGTCAAATATCCATCCATTTTCAGTCACCTAAATATTAACCAATTAACAAAGCTTGTCATTTCTCCAGTACTCTTGCGAAGAGACACACCCTTCTGATTCACCTGCACGTTACACTATCACACAAACACAATTTTTCTCCACACTCTACAGATTCTCTTGTATGTCACAAAGTATCACACCAATCACACCCATTATAAATTCTCCAATTCCTATTTTCATGGGGGTCACAAAATTGGTGCAGTTGCCCCCTTGGCCATCCCTATAAGACAACTAGCGTTGGGCAAAACAAAACTTAGGCGTTGACGCAGAGGTGGATCCAGTTTTGAATGGTGATGGCTTTATCAGCACATATTTATTGATACGTCATTATAGGTTATTTATTAATTACTAGACCAAAAAACTCTCTATTGATCTATGATTGTATTTATTGATTAATTAATTGGTAAGTAAACACTGAGCATTTCAGTCCAACCATGTGTTTCTAGCTACACACAAACACACACAGAAACACACACTTGCTGCATTCGTTTCTATTGACAGAGTTGGTTCAGGGTGAGGAGATTTGATTCAGTTTGATGCCACAGTGTTTTGATGGAGTTGTTTTTATTTTCCAGCGTTGAATCTGCCGAGACGAGATAAAGTGCCACATTCTTAAACAATCATTAGACCACCCTGTTAACTTTTTATACTACAAACTGAGTTAAAAATGTTTATTTGTTTATAAATTCTGCATTCATGAGTCAGTGCCCAGTGAATATAGATTTACAAACATTATTACCCCAAACAAAATACTGTACATGATATAAAACTGTATGTCTTTCATTTAAACAGTCCAAAATAAGAAGCAATCATGACCATCAAAGTCACCAGAGGAACTGTGTCAAGCTCTCAAAGACACTCATTAAAAAACAATACACCAAATATGGAATTTTAAATAATTCTGTAGTGACTCATTAATGCAGAATTGATTAAAACATTTCTAATAAACATTTTACCAAAGAAAAACCCAGGGGGGCGTTAAAACTTTTGCACAGAACAGTTTGTCTACATCAGTGCATGCTTTTTTTTTTTAATTGGAAGCATGAGATGTCTGGAGATTTTTTTAACTCTCAATCTGCAGTGAAAAGTAACAATATGTAATTGACACCTCCATCTAATTTTAAATGCGCATATATTTGCATATATTATAAAACAAAACTTTAGTTTTTAGATGATATAAAGATGGCGTAAATTCATTTGTGACAAATTTATATGAAAAAATAATATATTTCAATATAATTTACAGAACATGTTGTTATGTACAATGCTATTTTTATAAAAAAAAACAAAAATGCAAATGAGATGTAAATAAGATATAAATGAATGATGTGAAAATTAATGATACTCTAGTTTGCCACACAGTCCAAAGACATGCATGCTAGATGAATAGGAGACACTAAATTGACTAAAGCTCAAAAGGGTGAAGGTTGTGTCAGGTGGGGCATCCGGTATAAACATGTGCCAGATTTTCAAAGCAAGTCACTTGTTGTGGTGACTTCTGGAATCTGCGAAAGGGTAAAAAATGAAAAGAATAATGTTCAATATTTAAAATATTTTGTATATTATGTGTGGACAATAATAGAGTAGTTTATTATAGGTGGAATCCATAGTGTTTAGTACAATGTGTGTGTGTGTGTGAGAGAGTGTTAGGTTTCTGTTTATCTCCATTTCTTTATCATAAAGTTCATGCCCTTTCCTTCCATCATAAAAACGCACAGTTTGACATCTCCAACCTTTTCCAGTTTATTTTTGTTTATTTTTTGTGGAACGAGAGCTGTCAGATAGTGTGTGTTAACACAATGCAATCCATCATATGGAGAAAAGAAAAATAAACATCAAGAGGATTTTATTTTTGTTTGTTTACAGGATAAAAGGTGACAGTTTGGGTAAATTTGGAATAAGGATAAATCTGTGCCACAAAACCTAGTGAACCTAGTGACGCAGTAACATCGATGTGATACATTGTGATGTGCAAGTTAATTTGAAGTTGTGGACTGTAAAAGAGGGGGAACAATATCTGTAAACAAATCAGGTATCCTAAAATATGTGAGACATCGTGACGCACAGATGAAATTTAAAGCTGTTTAACGTATACTGTTACTCAACAGGGTTAATAAAAGGTGCAGGATCTTTATTAGTACCTTGAATAATGGAAGTTCGGCTAAAAACATATTTATTTATTCATTTTACCATAACTAATATTCTACATTACCTAAAATGTAAAAATATAAATCCCTTTATCATTCTTCATATTTCATTACCACATTATATTTACTCTTTGTTCCTCTTTCTACCACTATCTCTATCTATCTTTTTTTATATTTCTCTCTCTACATGTGCGTCGGCATGTGTGTGGAACTGTGGAGTGTAGAGCATGTCCCTTTAAATATGAGTGTTTCAATGCTTTTTGTTTTAAACAGTGGCTTCATCCTGTTCTTAAACACCACAGACAAACAGCACAGTTAAACAACCCATCTAAAGCAGAAGCAGAGTAAACGGTACACCATCCAAGAAGATCATTATATCGAATGCCCCACCTTATATACCCGATCATCTGCTGGATCAAAATCTTTCACCACACTAAACACACTAAATTGATTTCACCCATCATGAACATCCCCTTGGTTCTAGATCACATTAACAAAACGCCAGCAAACTTTCATAGTGTTTAATAGTGATGATGAACTTAAGTTATAAAATTAGCAGTTCTAACTACACTGTTTTTGTGACCTCAGACATAAAAATTAGATGTTTTGGGTGCAGCAGAACGGGTCACTTGCTTTGTGCCCATCCACAGAATGCCGAGCGTGAAGGCAAAAGATCCAGGGTACAAGCCCCTGAAACAACAATGCGCAATCCACAATGCGTAATCCGCATCGGGGGAGGCCCTGCCAACCAGGACCAGGTAATATTGAGGTGGAAACATCAGCTGGCATTCACTTTCATTTTTTTTTTTCTCTTTATTTATTATTCTATTTCTTTTTCTACCATTCTATATCTCTCTTTTTCCTGCTTTCTACTTCTTTTCTCCACTTTATCTCTCTTACTTTCACTTTCTATCACTATCTCTCTTTTTTATCTCTCTATCATCAGATTACAATAATAGGTACAAGTCAGAATAGTTCAGTATCTCCCTCTGCTTAACCGGTGGTGAAGTCTGTAACATGTTCTGTACCTCACCAGGATGACGTGAGGTCAGTGGAGGCTAAAGACTCCTCCAATTTTTTTCCCTCAATCCTCTCTTTTACTTTCAGAAAGTCAGGCACTGAGAATGGAGATAAATTCCAGAATAATATATTGCGGCATTTTTCCCACACAGGGACAGTTTAAGTTTATACTTAGTGTTTATACTTTTTGGTCCATTTTCAAGAAACGTGCAGCTTTTATTTATCAGTGTTGCTAGTTTATGATACAAAAGACAGCAATAGTACTTTTACTAGTACCATTGTTTCCTACCTTCAAACAAATTACACCCAAGTGTCCTGTTCAAACAGTGATGTGGCTAAGTCGCTACGTTAGTTATTCCTCTAACTAATGCATAATAACTTTTCCTTATTCTAAATATGAAATAAAATATGGTCATTAAGTCCAGTTGCAAAGGTTAAAGGTGTAGTTTATTTTAAAATAGATAGCTGCCAAAAGCAGTCCTCTAGGCAGAGTGATTGCAGGCTTTCAGGGAATTTCTGAGAATAACATGTATCCTAATCTATTATTGCCCAAATGAAAGGTGTTAATAGGATTCCCCTGCCAAAAATTGGCTCATGTGAAATTTCGCATTATCAGTGCTCAGTTCAGAAGCCTGCATCTGAGATGATATGTGGGTGTGTTAGTGCATGTGGTATGGGCAGCTTACACATTTGGAAGGACACCATTAATGCTGAAAGGTATATCCAGGTTCTAGAGCAACATATGCTCTCATCCAGATGACGTCTCTTTCAGGGAAGAGTTTGCATTTTCCAACATGACAATGCGAAACCACACACTGCATCAATTACATCCTCATGGCTGCTTAGAAGAAGGGTCCAGGCACTGAACCTTTACCCATAGAAAACATTTGGCGCATCATACACCGGAAGATATGAAAAAAAGACCTAAGACAGTTAAGCAACTAGAATCTTACATTAGACAAGAATGAGTGAACATTCCTATCCTTCAACTTGAGCATTTTTTCTCCTCAATCCCAGACGCTTACATAATGTTGTAAAGAGAAAAGGGTGTAAAACATGGTAAACATGGCCTTGTCCCAACTTTTTTGAAATGTGTTGTTCTCACAAAATATAAAATTACCTAATTTTTCTCTTTAAATGATACACTTTCTCAGTTTAATCATTTAATGTCATCTTTGTTCTATTCTGAATAAAATATGGAATTTTGAAAACTTTCGCATAATTGCATTCTATTTTTATTTTTTAATTTGTACTTTGTCACAACTTTTTTGGAATCAGGTTTTTAATTTCATGTATTTTTTTTTCATTGCCACCGTCTCTGTCCCATTTGTTCATTAGAGATAAAACTTATCTCTAATAAGTTAATAAGTTACTTAAGAGTAACTTATATACAGGTTACACATTGTAATAACTATATTAATACAACCTGTATTTAATTTCTGTAAAGCTGAATAATTGAATCTATATTTATTTTTTAAAGTTATTAAAAGTTTAAAAGTAAAAATGATCAAGCCTCTTTATTGGTACCTTGAATCATCATGTCTAAGATGAAGACAAATGTGTTAGTTGATTCTTGTATCTCGTCTTCTATGCGTTGCGAAAATGTTTCATTTAAAAAATGACACTGAATTGAATTTTTGACAAAAACTGTGTGAAAGGCCTTGGGCACCTAATAATATATTTTTTTCTTTTTTATATAAATACAGAATGATTTTAGACAAAAAAACATATTTTATATTGTATCCCTTAACATAGGAACATTTTACACCTAGAAAGAGTCAGGTTTTTTAAAAAACTGTACAGTATATCAGGTAGAAAGTTTAATGAGTGTTTTGGAGAATCTTATAAAGTTCTTCTGAAGGGTTTGACCACCACACTTGCTTATTTTTTTTTATTTTTTTCAGCAAAACAGAGAAGTCTCCATTGTGTTTATTTGACTACAAAATATGTAGACTATTAAAGACACATTTTTAAATTTATATAAAAATTTATATGAAATTATTTTACAAAAAAAACGAGGAAGAGGAAGAAGATGAAGATGAAGAGATGATGATTGATGATTGATGATATAGCCTATTATAAAGTGTCAGGACGTCATTAATTCCATTTCCACAGCGCTTAGTATCATCTGGGTCTCACTCTCGGGTTCAAAACTGCATTTAATACTTCTTCTCTCCATCAATACCTGTGTGTGTGTGTGTGTATATATACAGATATTTGACTTGATCATCTCCTCAGCCATACCGATATCTTTTCCTCTTCTAATCCCTTCTTCATATTTTTGAGATCTCTGCAAGTTTGCAGGGAATTAACGCTTTCTCATTTCCTCTTTAATCTCGCTCGGATGTATTCCTTTCTTTAGCAAAAAACCTGATAAAGGTGTTCTATAAAAGGAAATGAATATAGAGTATTACTGTGAAAAAGTGAAAGTTATCTATTTGCCACTATGCATGCACACAGTGGAATTGGTCCTCTGCATTTAACCCATCTGTGTAGTGTGCAAACACACATACAGTATATGCACACTAACATAAAAGTAGCATGCATATTGGGATTTAAACCTAGAGTGGGCGTGGCGAATACATTACCTTTTATCGTCTGTATATACATCACTTCAGTTTATTTTTGGCTTAAAGATCAGCAGAATGTTTTTATTCCTGTTTGATTATTTCTGTCTGACTTGAGTATGTGTATGTCTATCTAAGTATTTGTGTGACGGTCTGTCTGTCTATCTGTGTATTGATTTAATCACACAAGTGATATGTGCTGCTCCTACTGGTGCACCATGTTTACTGCACCCTAATTATCTTATTGGTTGCTGAGAATGATACACATGGTTCATAGTTTGCTTGGTTCTCACTTTGGGGATTTTACATGTGTGTGTTAATTATAGAGTTTCTTTATTAGCAATGGTTTTTCAAACACACACAAACACACACACACTTAAACACACATTTATTTTCTGCTTTTCATGCATTATTTATCAGGATGTGAAATTCAGAGTGTTATTTATAGCTGGAGTCAGAAAAAAGCAGCTTTGGGTCACATGACTGAGTGTTTTGGCCATATGGAGGAGCGAGTTATCACCAGCCAGGCGCTGAAGAACGCACACATACTTCCTTAATAATTACATTTCCTTATTTTAAAGGAATCTGGGCAACAAAAACAGTTTGGCAAAATGCTTTATTTACTTCATAGTACAGAAAATTGGAAATGATTGATTTTTATATTTTTTTCCCACCAATTTCAGTGGATATCTTACCCCTGAGGTCACCAAACCACGTGACATTTGGTGCAATTATACCTTCACGTGCTATTAATAAAATATTATTTTAAAAATAATATTATCGCTCCCCTGATTTATGTTAGGCTCAAACCATTTTGTAGGAAAGTTTAAAATGATTACATTTTTATAGCCTGTTGTCTCCTAGGAAGCGCATTACATTAACCTCTCATCTACATATTACCACTCATTTGTGATTGAAAACCTAGTAAATAATGTCAATAGTCAAAATAATCAAAATCAAGCATTTAGTAACCTTAATTTTGTGTCATTGGCCACAAAATGTAAAAAATGCAGGTATATTTAGTATTAGTTGATGGTGTGGGACAAATGTTGTAGTACAACACTGTATGGACTGAGATTGGAAATTATTCTCTCTCTCTCTCTTACTCTCATGGGTTGATGTGAAAACTAGAGCGTGGCTAACTCGAGGTCCACTAGAGGAAACCTGTCACACGGTGGTGTTACTATGGAAACTGTCAGAGACTTTTTCGGCAAGTTTCCCTAAGATTTCTCATACAGTCTGATCGCCCTTTACCATGTCCAGAGTTTTCACTCTGTTCTCTATGTCCATTCTGTTCTCTTTCATCTTTTCTGTCAGTTTTGTCCAATCTGTCCAAATGTGTATGATATATCAAACTGGCCTCTATATCTACTTTTCTAGTAAAATAAATACAGACAGAAGTAAAGTTTGTAAAAGTTAGAAGTGAAAACTTTGCTAACAATCCTCAGAAACAAAAGAAGCAAAACGTTCAGATTATTATTAATTTTTATTAACATGCAAAATACATTCATGCGTTTCTCCATGTGCAAGTAGAAGTAGTATATAAGAAGGTGCTAAAGTTCTGAGTATCTAATACAGTTCAACATTCTCTACAATCTCCATTTAAATCTTTTTAACAGTGTAAGAATTTTAACAAATTTAGGAAAAAACCTCCCTTTAAATATAAAAACAAACAGGAGATTAATAACTCATGCAGCAGAATCTCTGTGTCTCCAAATCGGCCCAGTGAGATTTAACTCCAACTCCATCCATGCATGCAACATTAACACACAATGAGCCACTGACTGAGACACTGACCTGGATACTGTCCCATAAAAAGACAGAGACACTGACTGAGACACTGACCAAGACACTGACTCAGACACTGACCGAGACCTTTCAAGACCTTGGCAGAGACACTGACCCAGACACTGACCCAGACACTGACCCAGATACTAATCAAGCCCTTGGTTGAGACCCTGACCAAGCCTTTGTCTGTGACCTTGACTAAGACTCTGATGTAGAATCTGACCAAGACGCTGACTGAGACACTGACTTAGATACTGAGCCACACACTGAGTCAGACACTGACCCAGATACGGAACAAGCCTCTAATTGAGACCCTGACAAAGACACTGACCCAGGCTCTGACTGACACAGTGACTAAGTCACTGACCCAGTCACTGACTAAAACACAGACCTAGACACTGACTGAGACACTGACCCAGATACGGACCAAGCCTCTGATTGAGACGCTGACTGAGACTGAGATGCTGACTGAGACCCTGACGTAGACACTGATCCAAACACTGTCTGAGACACTGACCCAAATGCTGACTGAGACAATGACTGAGTTACTAACTCAGACACTGACCAAGCCTCTGTCTGAGATGCTGACTGAGACACTGACCCAGACACTAAGTGAGACATTAACCCAGACATTGACAAAGACACTGACAAAGCCTCTAATTGAGACCCTGGCCAGGCCTCTTTCAGATACCCTGACATAGACATTGACCCAGACACTGACTGAGACACTGACTAGACACTGACTGAGACTCTGATTGAGACACGGATCCAAACACTGACTAAGACACTGACCATGACACTAACTCAGACACTGACCAAGCCTCTGTTTTGGACACTGACTGAGACCGAGACCTAGACACTGACCCAGACTCTGACTGAGACACTGACCCAAACATAGACTGAGACACTGACCCAGACGCAGTTTGAGACGCTGACTGAGATGCTGACTGAGACACTGACTGAAACACTGACCCAGACACTGACTGAGACAATTCCCCAGACACTGACCCAGACATCGAGACACTAACTGAGATGTGATGACCCGAATACCAGACGGATCTCAGCGGCTGAATGTCCTGGAAGACTGGAACTCACTGGGACATTTGGGTTTGATACCCTTACTGTTGTAATAATCCACCACCTGGTTGGGTACTTCAGCCAAAACACTTTTGGCCAAAGCTGCAGGAGAGGCCTGAGGAGGAGACAGGAAGTGATGTCACTCATATTGAACAATTATTGAGTTTATTTTTTCTTACAAATAAAATTTTCTAATGACAAGATATGAAAGAAGTCTAGTCTAGAATATCTCACAATATCTAAAGGAGATGTACGGTTTCAGCAATATGCAATAGCAATATGTTTGGATTAACTGATTAATAGATCATAAGTGAGCATGAGGATCTCCTTAGTGATCACACTGATGTAAAATATTTCAATGTGAATTATTCCAATTAATAAGTGAAAAAGTCACTGATCAAATGATGAGCTTGCTTGAAGGATGAGAAAGAACAAGTATCTCTACACTATAACGTTGTGTCTAGGTAAAAGTGGGAGGAGTTTACACCAGTTTCAGTTTCAAGAATGAATCTCTAACATCTCCCATAGAACTGTATTGGGTGATTTAAGAAGAGTGGTTAAAAGTAAACAAAGAAACTAGGGTTAACAAAGACCACCACCAGTACTGGTGGCAAACAGGGTACTAGCGGAAATTGGGCTACTGTTGGCCGAAGACGACAAGGAGGGAAGCGTGTGAGGAGACAGAAAGAACATGAGAGAGAAAGAACATGAAGAGTGTAGGACTGAGGGTAGCAACCCTGAATG
>JAOUQV010135376.1:0-15797 GCA_028565295.1 Aspidoras spilotus
GCAGTATGTGGTTTGGCATTGTCATGTTGGAAAATGCAAGGTCTTTCCTGAAAGAGACGTTGTCTGGATGGGAGCATGTGTTGCTTTAGAAACTGGATATACTGTACAGGATTAATGGTGTCCTTCCAGATGTGTAATCTTCCCATGCCAATGTTCTATTGGGAATACAATATCAGTTTTTTGGGATTTGCATACAGTTTTTATTTACAGTTTGTACTTTCTGCCAACTTTTTTGGAATCGGGTTTGTCACCGCTATGAAATAAGTCTCTAACAGTCAGAGGAAAGCAGTTTACTTTTGATATACAATTTAATATCTATTCATGTCATATCATTCACCATCATTGTCTAGAGATAGTTGGTCGTGCAGATGAGTCAACTTTCTGTAATGCCCTTTGTCTTATGTTGCTTTTAGCAGTCCAGACCCTGTTACTCCAGTCTACAGTGTAATGTTGTCCATCCAGATTATTCTCGGCCTTCTAGGTCTTCTAACCCCCATGTCCTGTCATTACACTGCCCTTAATGCTGTCATGTGGGAGTTCTTGAACATTAACTGGTAGACTGTTCCTAAACTGTGGAGTTTTAAAGGAAAAATTCTGCCACCTAGTGTAGACTTCATAATTCTAGGAACCAAAAATTAGCCTGCACATAATTGACCTGGTAATAATTGTGTAATGGGACTGCTGGGTTGGGCCCAAGTGCATGAGCTATGAAAAAAGTCGTTGACACGACGCGACAAAACAAAAGACACACACAAAAGACAGTGCACACACACAAAAACATAAAAGGGGTAGCTGCTGATCGAGGAACATGCTGAAAGGTACACACACAAACACAGAGCAACACAAATGTTGAAGATCAACCAGTGAGGGTGCTCCGAACCGAGACACAGGGAGCTTCCTCAGCTAGCAGACAAACACACAAACGAAAAACACAGTGAGGGAAATGGGAAAACAGGAAGAGGCGGCGAGCGAGCATGGAGCATGGAGCATTCCTGTGGAGGCGCTCAGCATGTTCTAAAGGGAAAGTCGCACCATTAAGGAAGGAAGAAATAGAAAGAGGAAACATGAACCAATTGCACCCATACCACCTGTCCTTGCCTTAGATTACCTCCTGGTTGTGAGAGTACAAACAGTGCGAGTCTGGTGTTATTAAAGCAGCTGAGAACCCAGACTCTGGTGTCCTGTTTCATGCCTGATTGGCACTGTGGCATCAGTTACCATGATGCAGCCTTCTAATGCTACTTCCCACAGCAGAATGCCAACCAGGGAATGCCTCCAACACCCCTGGTGGCCGGCAGTGGTATCTGACCAAATTTTTGCTTTGGTATTGTGGAGTGAGACTATTTAGAGCTTTATACATTAGTAAGAGAAGTTCATATTCAATGCAGAACTTAATGCAAAGCCAATGAATTGTAAACAAAAACTGGGGTAATATGATCCTATCCTTTAGTTCTAGTAAGAACTGTGGCTTTCAAAAACACCTGCAAAAAGCAAAAAGTTTTTATAGTTAATCTCTACCCACTAGGTTTCAAGCACTATCATTTTTCCTTCATGAAATGCATATTAATTTTGTATATTTAATTCATCTGACCCTATTGTATACAGCGGTGCTAACTGGTATTCTCTCTCCCTGTCTATGGTTGTTTCTCTCTCTCTCTGCGCATGTGTGAAACGGCGGAGCTGCAGAGTGTTCGAAGTTGAATGAGAGTGGGTAAAAAAAACAGTTTTTTTAATTTATCTCTTTTTTTCATGATTGTGTTTTTTTATGAACTGTTTCAGTTAACAGAAAAAAGTGAGTGGAGCTGGACCTCACCACGTTGACAAGCAGTCATGGCATGAAGATAGTTTGTAGTGTTGAGGAATGTCGTCTCACAGTGGGAAACTATGTGGACATGCTAACGTCATGGCCGCCTCCTGTATGAACAGTGGCATCGTCCTGTTTCTATGTAGTACAGAGAAAGTACAACAACTGGTCACAATGGTATCATGGTCAACGGTTCACCTGTCACTGTTCTGCCCCTTAGCTCAACGTCTGAAAAGATTATATCGAATGCCCCTTAGTTCTTACCCTTCTCAGTTATGAACATCCCCATAACCTCCAAATCAACGTTAACCAAACATAAATTTTGCCAGCAAACCTTTATGATAGTGATAATGAACTAATCTGATTTAAATTTCAAAATTCAAGTTGCACCGGGTTTCTGTCATCATGCACAATAATGAGATGTTTTCGGTGCAGCAGAACGGGCCACCTGGTTTGGGACTGTCTGCAAGGTGCGGAGTGTGAAGGCAGAAAATCCGGCGTACAAGCCCCTGGAACAACTGGTACCTCTGGTGAAGTTGCAACACCTGAAGCTGATGCTGGGTCTAGTTCTGCCACAACCATAACAGCAGCCACCGAACCAAAACTAACAGAACATGTCACTGGGGATGACGTGGCGCCAAAACACAGTCTTGTCATAAATGAAATGGAAAGACCTGAAGCTGAACTTGGGGAAAAGTAAATTGACTTGCCGATTTTGATTTTCACTGTATCATCTTCAAAAAGAAATAAAAAGGACAAAACACCGCGATCATAACAGAGACAGCGTGACAAATCACCGGTCAGTGTCGGGAAGCTTTGCCCGTGGGAGGCTGCTCACAGTAATGTTTCTGAGGTCAAACCCAGCCCAGAACGTACCACAGAGGCCGAAATGTTAGTTGGCATGAACACAAAAACAATAACACTGCTCACACACACAAACTGCTCATAAAACTACAGCTGACAATAAGCGGGTAATACGGAGCACAGGATTGGGAATCAATCTAAAACATGTGACAACTTATAAATGAAAAAAAAACACCTACACGATTTAACATTTAGTATTATTTTAATACAGGTTTGGTTTTCTTTAAAACATTTTGAAAAAAGATCGTTGTTTTATGATTTTTTTTTTATTCCTGTAAATAATAACAATGATAAATAAAGTGATATAAAAATTCAAAAAGTCTCTCTCTATCTGTTTAGTGCTGTCTTTCTCTCTATGTCGCTCTCTCTCTCTCTGTATTGCTCTTCCTTTTAATCTCTCTCTCTCTTTTTCTCTCTCTCTATGTCACTCTTACTTTCTCTCTCTGTATACCGCTCTCTCTCACTCTGTTAATCTCTTTTTCTATCTTTCTGTCTTTATACAAAAATAAAGCTATATCACACACTGAAACACACACACACAAAGCAAAAGTCAGTGCTCTATGTCCCTAAACCGCCAGTTAACCATAACTGAGTATGTAAATACATTGACTGATATTTAACACAGAACCACACTGACAAAATACAGACTCTGTGCACACACTCCACATGGAAACGGGTCGCTATCAGAAATCCTGGCCTCCTAAAGAACAGAGAGTTTGTAGACACTTTAACTCTGACACTGTATAGACAGAGCTGCACATATGCTTCACTTTCTGTTCTGTAGAAGCCATGATTTCTAAAAGCGACCCATCTCTATGTGGAGTATGTGTTTGTACTTTGTGTCTGTACTCAGCCACTGTGTTCAAGTACTCGGCTATAGTGTACTGGACAGGACAAATTGCACTACATTTTACTTGTGTGTGTCCCCCACTGTGTGACATAATTTTCTATGGATTTATCATCTGTTTTGTCCTGATATATTTTGTGTTCAGCTGTTCCTTATGTGAGTCGTTACTCTCTCTCTCTCTCTATCTCTCAGTCCCGCTACATGTGGGTGGGCAGTAATTAGGGATGGCAGAGTTAGCGTGACGTCGAGGCATGTGTAAGTACAATGACACTCTCACACACTATCTTTAATTTCCAGTAAGATCATTAATCTCAGAGGAAGCGGCCAGAAGCATAAGGGGGAGGCGGAGATGGTGCAGAGGGTGAGAATTAGATGGTGACATGCATAGACACAGCGGCTCCGTGCTCACACTTTCACTGTGTTGTCTTATTGTTTATGTACAGCTTACTGCTTTTAACTGCATTCTGTTGAGTGGTAATCACCTGGAGTCAACACAAATTGTTACAAAATGTGCGAGAGGATAATCACAGCGGGGTCTTCTCTTTCATACAACATCCCGGAATATATAACAAGGAATCCTGCCACTTTGCTAAACCCTATTCAAATGAGAATATTTATTCTTTATAAATAAATAAATTAGAAAATTAAGGAATCCACAGAGAGCGGAAGTGAAACACAGAGAATTCTCCTATGGAGAGATCGGAATTATCTTATTTCGTTTCGTAATTATGAAATGAAAAATAATTCTTTGCATAAAAGAACCAGGGGTAAAAGGAAGCATCAGAGGGTGGAAAGTTCTACCACAAGCTAAACTGCCCCTGCCTCAGATTACCTCCAGTCCAGAGACCATACCACTGGTCCGCTATTGGGCTTGCTACACCTGTTTCCCTAACAAGATCAATAAAAAATAATGGTGCGACACTGAGTCTGGCTTGAGGTCTGCTAAATTCGACCCAAACTCAGGTGCAAAAGATTACCTCTGGTTTTCAAAGGCACAGCGCCCCTCTGTGGATGGTGGCGATTGAGCATCCTTAAGGGCATGTCTAGGTTCAAAGAAAAAAAACATGCCATATAAAGCAGTCATAAAAATACAAACACAAACAAAGTTGGGATAGCATGGATAAAGCCTATAAAATCGCAACAAACTGTTTATCCTACGTTGACTTGTACTGTATTTCCTTAAAGACAAAAAGTTAGCTTTACTTAATATGTTAAGTAACAAGTAACATCCATTCCTGCATTTTTAGCATCACATTCCAAAGAAAAAGTGATACAGTAATGCAGTTACCACTTTGTAACATCTCTAGTCTTTAAAACACTTAAAAGATTATTTGGCACAAATTATACTGATTGGTAAAGTGTCCACTCCAGCACATATAGTCTGTTCTTCGTCTACAGCAGGGGTCTCTTATCTACAGGTCTGTGGCCAAATGTGGCCCTTGGTCCATTTCTAATTAGTTTTTAGAGGAGATTTATTTGAAAAAGGCCCTAAATATTATTAGATAATATTGTACATTTGGCACTGACTAAGAGACAGGAAGCAAAGATGAAAGTGGCAGATCTTAAGATGTTGAGGTTCTCTTTGGGAGTGACAAGGATGGACAGAATTATGAATGAGAACATCATAGGGACAGCACAGGTTTGAAAATTGGGAGACAAAGTTGGAGAGGGCAGACTGAGATAGTTTAGACATTTACAAAAGATGGACAGTGGATATATTGGTAGAAGAATGTTAGAGATTGAGACAGGAGGCAGAGAAGAAGACCATGGATGCAGTTAATGTAGACATAAGGTAACGGGTGTGAAAGCAGAACATGCAGAGGACAGAGTGAGGTGGAAAAGGTTGATTTGCTGTGGTGACCCCTGATGAAGAGAGAGGCCGAAAGTCGAAGAAGAGTGCATTTTACAGTAGTATGAAAATGTTTGGGCACCCCTGATTTTAATTTTTAATCATAAAAATCATAATTTTTATAATTTGCTTTTAAAAATTATTGGTTGTGTGGATTAGCAATTGTAGTTAAATATGACATATAGCAATTCAGTTCAGTTTTATTTATATAGTGCTTTTCACTATAGAGAATTGTCACAAAGCAGATTACAGAAATGATATACAGTTTATAAATATAAATATAAGATTTAATAAGATTCATTTAAATTTTTCCCCCAACCAGCAAGCCAGATGGCAACAGAGGCAAGGAAAAACTCCCTGAGATGATAAGAGAAAGAAACCTTGAGAGGAACCAGACTCAGAGGGGAATTCATCCTCATTTCGGTTATTAGATTAACAACCTGAAAAAAATCTGTGATGGAGTAGAATTTGCCATCCGGGTGGATTGGTGGGTGTTGGAAACGAGGTCGCTCAGAACTCTTTCAGTGGTAGTGTGTGAACCTTAGCAGAAATAGAGAAACATAACAGAAGAACACAGTGATATTTGAGAAGTGAAATAACATTTATAGGATTTACAGAATGTGTGCAATAATTATACAAACAATGCCCGAACAGAAAAATTACATCAATATTTAGTAGATTCTCCTTTTGTCGAAATAACAGACCCTAAACACCTTCCTAAAGCCTCCAATGAGAGTCTGGATTCTGGCTGAATGTATTTTGGACCAGTTCAGTCAGGTTTGATGGTTTCCAAGCATTGACAACCCAAACCACATATTTTCAATAATATTCCATCTGGAGAGTGAGATGGCCATTCCAGAACATTGTACTTGTTCCTCTGCATGAATGCCTTAGTCGATTTTGAGCAGTATTCAGGGTCGTTGTCATGTTGAAATATCCAGCCCCGACGCATCTTCAGCTTTGTCACGGATTCTTGAACATTGTTCTCAAGAATTTGCTGATATTAACTGGAATCCAAGCGACCCTTAACTTTAACAAGATTCCCAGAACCTGCACTAGCTACACAGCGCCACTGCATGATAAAACCTACACCAAATTTTACTGTTGTTAGCAAGTGTTTGTCTTGAAATGCTGTGTTCTTTTTCCACCGTACATACCGCCCCTTGTTATGTCTAAATAACTTAATTTTAGTTTCATCAGTCCACAGCACCTTATTCCAAAATGAAGCTGGTGTGTCCAAATGTGCTGTACCATAACTCAAGCTACTCTGTTTGTGGTGTGTGTGCAGAAATGGATTATTCTACATTGTTCTCCCATACAGCTTCTCACACAGTGACACCATCTGCAGCAAGATGTAGTAGGTCTTTGGAGCTGGTCTTTGGGTTGACTATGACTGCTCTCAACATCCTTAGCCTCTGCCTATCTGAGTCTTAACTAGAACTGTGCCTGTGGTCTTTTGTTTCCTTACTATCTTCCTCACAGTGAAAATTGACAGCTGAAATCTTAGAGAAACTTTTTGTATCCTCCCCCAACCCATTTGAGAATTGTTCGAGGCCATGTTGCCAACTTTCAGAGTAGATGCATACAGGAGAAACTTGCATTTGGTCACCTTAATACTTTCTCATAATTGGTCAAGGGTCAATGAGCTTACAAAACAAATTTTGTGTTCTATTAATTACTGATAAATGGCCAAATGTATGCACCTGCCTAATTTGGTTTGAACAATTATTGCACAATTTCTGTAAAACCTATAAACTTCATTTCCCTTCTCAATTATCATTGTGTTTGTCTGCTATATGATATATTTACCTGAAATTGCTGATCCCAACAGCCAATTAGAAAACCTTTTTCAGTAAGAGTGTGTGATAACTAAATGAATTTGTGACACAAATGGGAAAAATGGCTTTACGGTTTTGGTTATTGTAAGTTATTACATGTCAAGTTACACTATATTTTCAAAAGTATTTGCTCACCCATTTAAATTATCGGAATCCAATCACATTCATGGTCACAGGTGTAAGAATGATTCAGCATACCAAGACAATTCCATGCTCCCAAATTTGTGGAAACAGTTTGGAGCTAATCTCCTTCCTCTTCCAACATGACTATCCACCAGTGCACAAAGCAGGGTCCATAAAGACATGTATGACAGAGTCTGGTGTGGATGAACAGAGTCCTGACCGTAACCCAATAGAACATATTTAGGATGAATTACAGCGGAGACTAAACCAGGCTTCTCGTCCAACATCAGTGTGTTCCCTCACGATTGCGCTTCTAAAAGAATGGTCAAAAATTTTCATAAACACACTCCTAAACCTTGTGGACAACCTTCCCAGAAAAGCTGAAGCAGTTCTAGCTGCAAAGGGTGAACTGACTCCATATTGAACCCTGAGGATCAGCTCATATGTTAATCAAAGCAGGTGAGTGAATACTTTTGGAAATAAAGTGTATGTTTTGTATGTATATTTTTGGTTCCGATCAGTCATCCTAACGGGCATTACAACAGAATATTTGAGGCCTCCTTCAAGTAAATCTTAGTTTTCATAGTTTTAGCACAAGCTGATTGAAACAAGACAAAGACAGGTATCCAAATTAAAAGACCCCAGGGCTTATGGTTTGGTCTGTATGATGTGTTTACATGCAGAAAAAAAAATGTATAAAAATTTGAACAAAAACAATAGAGTTGAAACACAAATGTTGATGCTTTGACCCCTAATAATAGTAATAATAATAATAATAAGCATAATAATAATAATAATAAAGGTGTGGTTTCTGGGGAGCCATTGGGTGTTGGGTGTACTTGGCTATGAACGATCAAAACTGTGAACGTTTGGTATGCCTATGGTTACTCCAACCACATGATAATCTTTACAGTATAAATACAGAATTACTAATTATTAATTTAAGAGCATATACGGTACACTGATGTAAAATTTCTCTGAGCAGCAGATGTTAGCTTTAGCATTGATTTCTTTCTCAGTGGTGACCCAGTAAATAAAAGCTCAGGGTTGCAGATTAGAAGGTAGTGCAGCTATTGATTATAGGATATGCATTAGAGTAACTATTTTAGCATAGCATGGTAATTACATTTCAAAAGTATATACTGTGATTCCAGATATACATTTAACACTCATCTTAACTTAAGCATAAAAAAATGAAAATGAAAAAATTCTAACGCCTGTTCTCTATATACTTATACAATGAATTGAAAAATCTGCGTATAAGCAAAGAACTTTTTAAGTCATTAACTAAGAATAAGATCTGGAAGGAATTCAATCTCACCAATGTTGACAGTAAAATAGATATCACATAATCCCGGACCACCAGAATGTAATGTTACCCATATTGAGGGTTTAGCAAAAGGTGAGTCCCTTAGCGATCTCTGTTCCACAGGTTACATGACTCTTCCTTTATCACATCAGCTGATTAGAGACTGATAATTATCTCAGTGGGAAGGTGAAGGTCATGAGCACACTATTAGATCCGGGACAACAAGCAGGCGGACCAACAGCGGGAATCCCGGGAACAGAGCGGAATCAGTGGAGCATTATAGTAGCAGGGGGTTAGCTGCGGAAGAGATTAGCATTAGGTCACATTCAGATAAGCAAATACATGGTGGAAACAGTGAATATGTAGGAAAGAAAAAAGTGTCGAAGACAGGGGTGTCCAAATTATTGCTTATGGATGGACGAACCGATTTAGTCTTGTTCCTAGAACTACATCTATCAAGCTGATGCCGAAACAACAGGTTTAGCATCTCTTTATAACAACAACTATCTTATCCAATCAGATTTAGCATCTCTCTATACCAACAACTACAATAGTGTAGAAACCTGTTTACACACACACACTCCGTGCTACTATCCAATGACAATTTAAATGTTTAAGGTCAGGCTTAGAATTAGGCTTTATGGTTAGTAGTGCTGGGCAAACCGTCATTCACAACCTCTATAATCGTTATTGCCTGGTTATGTTGGTTTTTACATTTTTGTTAATCTGTTTGCTGCATTGCATGTTTAAGTACTGGTCCGTTAAGAGCACACTGCCGCGTGTAAGATCACAAGTTGACCTCAAACTATTTTTATTGACAAGAGATGACATTTTTAAAAATAATATTAGTTTAAGTATATAAACATATTTTCTCATTCTTGCCAGCTGACATTTTAAACATCACAAACACACACACTCATAAATACACACACACAATCTCTTAGAAATGAGAGAGAGTGAACGCAGAAACACTAAGCATTTAAAACTCAGCACAACACATTGCTTGTATTATCCCAATGCACTCAATTCTCTCACACTGATTTCTAAATTATCTTAGTTGTAAAAAAAACACTAAATTCTTATAGGCATGTTATTCAAAGCATAGAGTCAAATGTAATTAACATACACAACAAATCATCAAACACATTAGCAGTTTTTTTTACACATAATTATAATTTTTACACATTATAATTTATAATTATGAGAAAATGCAAGTTTTTCTTTTACAACTTTCTATTTACATTCAAATAAAATGTGGCTTTATATATAGGGCATTTATTTGTATGCTTTAATTACAGTTGCTCAAATTATTCAATAAATAACCATAAAAAGTACATATGTGTTTTTTATCAATTCTTTTAAAATAAAAAATATATAGAGAAAAACATCTCAGCTTTAATACTTTTGCATAATTTGTGTTAGTCGACAAGGAAAAAAGTAAAAGAATCATTCATTAATCATATAATCAAGGACAAAATGAAATTACTCATGATACTGATTTGAGGTCATTTCGTCCAACCCTAAGTGTTATGTTTAGGGTTAAGTTTAGGGTTGAGTTTAGGGTTAGGGGCTTTATTTTTTTGGAAAACTGGGTTTACACTATGGTCGCAGTAGTAGTGGTGACATCATAGACAAATAAATATGATTGGATAGGATAGTCTGAAGCGACATCTATCAGCATGATGTAACAAGATCAACCTGGGGAAATCAGTTTGTACACTCATGGACCATTATAATTGCTCCACATTCCATACAAATTACATAATGCAAAATTGACCATACATGTATATTGTACCTAACTAAGAGGAAAGATGAAGTGGTGTGCACAGAAGCAGATTTGGGGAAAGTGACATGGCTTGCTAGTGAGTCTAATAGCTAATTTGAATAGACTGCCGATACTATCAGTGTTACTGTCCAAAATCCATTATTTGGACAACAAGCTGGACATTCTGCAGGTGAGGATGAGTGTCTCCCAAATGTATATATATATATATATATATATATATATAAATTTTGTTCCACCTCATGTACCACATGTGATGCAAACATAATATACATGATTGTTTTTGACTTACATTACCTAATCTCTAGTGATTGGCCCATTTTGGATACCCCTGGTCTAATCAAAACCATGCCTCTCCTTCTTGCGCAACTACACCTGATACTTAGTACCATCTAACGATGTTGAATCATTTTCTAGAGTATAGGCCATCTTTCGGGTTAGTGGGTCAATGGTTTAGGCTCTGGGTTATCTGATAGAAATATTGGCTAAGCCTCACATAACAATAAGCTGCCCTTGACCAAGGGCCTTAGGCATGTCTGCTCCAGGGGGCGCCCTACTGCAACAGTCCATGTGCTCTAAAGCAAATTTCCTACAAAATTGTGAGTATTTTCACTGTGTAGTAATTCTTTTATATAAAAAATAAAACTAGTGATGGATGAAAAAAATGTTATAGCCTTTTATACAAGGGGTGGCCAAGGATACATCATGGGTGGCTATTTCGATCACCCGAAACTGTTATAGTGGGGTATTAAAACGAATACTAATTAAATTGAAAATCAAGGTGATCATTCAGATCACTGGGGTGACACTGGCCACCCTGGACTTTCCCACTGGGTTATGCTCCTGTTTGCTTGAACTGTTTGCATGTTCCTGTTTGCCTAAAGATATAGAAATGTTGTGTCTGTATTCAGTACCAGTAATTTTGTTTGATTGTCATCTTCATCATCATCTCTGTTCTTGATAATTTCTCTAAAGCAGCACAACACACACCTAGTGCATATTTTATTAGGAATAACACAAGCATGATTATATTGTATATTTTGTAAGAATTCGTATCTTGTCTCTCTGCTGTAAACACGAGTGCTGGGGACCTGGGTGTACAGGGACCCTCAGGTAATCAGGTGGAAGTATGCATGGCTTCCGAAAACATGCATAATTTATGATGGACGTGTGCAGCTGGTGTTTTTCTTCTGGAAGTCTGTAGCATATGTGAGATTCCGAGATATGCGACACTCAGCTCTTCTCTTCTATCAGAAAATACACACGAACCTGTGAAAATTCAGACAGAAACACAGGGAGTGACCTTTAAATCCATCAGGAAGTGGTTGTAAACTGGTGTAAGTCATGTGATGAGGACTACCAAACGGTAGACAGTTAATGGATCTGAAACAGCAAGAAACACCCAGTAGGATGCAGTATGTGGTGTAAATGTATGTGATGGAGGGGAGAGAGAGAGAGACCTTGTAGTGATGAAGATGCTCAGGATGTTCTCGGTGGTCTTTCTATAGAATGTGGTGAGGATGAGAGGTGGGAGAGCTTCCGTCCTCTGTCTTTAAAGAAAGTAAAGACGCATTGTTGATTTCTGTCTTATGGAGCTGATGTTGAAGGAGCAGGAGAGGTTCTCATAGATGAAGACTAATTGTTTTAGTCATCTTAATGATCTCCATGGAAAAGCTGTCAGTGTTCAGCTGAAAGTGGTCACTTTGCATGCTCTCTTAGTCAGTAACCATCTAATAGTTACTGTATCTAGTCAATTCAGCAAATGTTTTCTGAGTGATAGTTATCCTAATTATTAAAATTAATTAAGTGAAAGTTAGCCTAATCACTGAAAGCTAAATGTGTGTAAGATAGCATAGTTAGCCTAATCAAGAAAAACTAAATGAGTGTTATCTAAGCCAATTACAGACATTTACTTTGAGTGACAGCTACCCTAATCACTGAAATCAAGCAGTGTAAATGCTAGCCTAATCAGTAAAAAATATTTTTAGCATTAGCTAGATGAATTACTGCTAGCCAAATTACAGACATTTACTTAAGTGAAACCTAACCTAATCACTACTCAGAAAATGTTTTCCAAATCAGTGAAAGCTAACTAAGTCATAGTTAGCCTAATTAAAAACATGTTTATTGTCTGACAGCTATCCTAATCACTGAAAGCTAATAGTGTACATGCTAGCTGAATAACTCATAGCTAACTGTGAGCTAGCCTAGGAATTACGAGGCTAATTATGTGAAACATAGCTTAGCTAATCATTTTAGTCTAGGCACTGAAATTTAGCTTAGCATGCACAGCTAGATGGTTGCTACAGTGGTGTCTCAGTTAGGATGCTGTCAATAAATACTGTACTTATAATATTAGGCTTATGATCTTTTTGGCTCATGTTGTGTGTTTTGAGTAAAAGAGGTGCATGAAACGAGACATGACAACCTTGGGGTGTTTCTCAGCACTGTTGATAATTCGGCTAATTAAGAATAATAACAGATCTGCTCTGGGATGACATCTGTTAATTATTCAAATATTCTATGTTATCAATCTTTAATTAAAGGTTTTAGCCTTGTGGGGGTTTAGTGGGTCATGTAAGAAAGTTAAACGAAATGCAGGGTTTAGTGATGAGTTGACCATTTGTCAACACATGGTCGCTTGTTTATATTAACAACACAGAAGGCTGAAACATTTAACCATTTTAAACAGTTTTTACAACAATTCCACTCCAGCTACACACTGGAATGAAACTGCTAGCATAAATGGTGCAAGCATACTTCCATTGACGCAACACTCATGAAGACTGTGGCATGTTATTTTGCCCTCCAAACCCCACTGAGCTTAATCAGCCAGCTGAGCACCTGGATTCAGTACTTCTCTGTACTCTGGATAGCATAGCGCCAACTAAAAGAAGATTAATTAAAGAGACTAAACTATAACCGTGGTATAATGATTTCACATGGACCCTAAAACAGACCACCAGTAAACTAGAGCATAAATGGCGTCAGACAAACCTTTTTGTGCATCAGTCAGCATGCAAGAAAAGTCTTATAAACTATAGGAAAGCTCTTAGTGCTGCTAGAGCAAAATATGTATCCTCACTAATAGAAGAAAGCAAAAATAATCTGCATTTTTTATTTAAGACTGTAACAAAACTAACCAGGAAGAAGTCCACCGCAGAAGCGTTCCCACCATCAGGTTGTAGTTGCAAAAAATTATGTTTTTTTCAGTAATAGCTGAAAAATGCTGAAAATATAAGGCACAAAATCAATACTGGAATTCTTAACCCGAGTAATCCAAGTCAATTAGACATCAATATATTTACCCTAGACCAGAGATAATCATACTTTAATCCACTCCAAGAGACATAGTTCATTTCACTAGTTTTATCATCTATATCTACAACATATATATTAGATCCCATACCCACAACGTTACTCAAAAATGTACTACCAGAAATAATCCAAACTCTCATAAAAATTATACATTTCTCACTCAATACTCGATATGTCCCTAAATCATTTAAATTAGCAGTTACCAAACCTTTGATTAAAAACCTAAATTATAGACCAATATCTAATCTTCCCTTCCTCTCCAAGATTCTACAAAAGGTTGTAGCACAGCAGTTATGTTGATACCTGAATAAAAATAATATTTATGAAAATTGTCAGTCAGGATTTAGGCCCCATCATAGCACAGAGACAGCGCTGGTTAAAGTTGTAAATGATTTGCTATTGGCCTCTGATCAGGGTTATGTTTCTATGCTTATATTGCTTGACCTAAGTGCAGCTTTTGACACCATTGATCACGCTATTCTTCTTTATAGGCTAGAAAATGTTGTTGGAATTAAAGGAACAGCCCTGTCATGGTTCAGGTCTTATTTGACTGACCGTTATCAGTTTGCAGATGTAAATTATCACTATTCTATGAGCAGTAGGGTGAAGTTTGGTTTCCCACAAGGTTCTGTCTTAGGCCTGTTGCTATTTTGCTACCTCTGGGTAATATTATTCGCAAACATAATATCAACTTCCACTGTTATGCTTATGATACACAGTTATATGTGTCCGCCAATCCTGACGACAGACACCAGTTGAAGAATGTGTGAAGGACATTAGACTGTGGATGTTAAACAATTTTCTTTTACTTAACTCTGATAAAACTAAAGTCCTGGTATTTGGACCATAGCCAGCTAGAAATACATTTTCTGATATTTTACTCTCTCTGGGTGGTTTTTCACTTACACCATGTTCAGCTGTAAAAGACCTTGGTGTGATTATTGATTCTGGCTTTTCCTTCGACTCTCATGTAGATAATACCACTAGTATAGCATTCTTTCACCTTAGAAACATCGCTAACATCAAAATATTTGCTGGCAATGAATGATGCAGAAAAACTTGTCCATGCATTTGTTACCTCTAGGTTGGATTATTGTAATGCTTTGTTGCCTGCTTGTTCCAGTAGGTGCATACAGTTAGTCCAGAATGCAGCAGCCAGAATCCTTACTAGAACCCGGAAATATGAGCACATCACCCCTGTCTTTTCCACACTGCATTGGCTATCGGTCAAATTTTGTATTGATTATAAAATACTTTTGCTTGCTTACAACACAGTTAACAGTCTCGCGCCACAGTACTTAGTGAACTTCTACTTTCTTATGATCCACTACGCCCACTTCGATCAAAAGGTGCAGGCATTTGCTAATACCTCGTATTACGAGGACTACCGCGTGGGGAAGATCATTCTCTTATCGAGCCCCACATCTATAGAATAGTCTTTCAGTTAGTAATCAAGTCTAGGCTGAAAACTTATCTATTTGGTCAGTCATATCCTTCATAGTCTCCTATAGTTCAGGGCTCAGAGCTAGAGGGTACATGGTCATAGAGTGCTTTGGTAAACTGGGATGTTTGGATGCTGTTGCCGGGCCACTCTTACAACATCACTCAGGTTTGTTGACAGTGAAGTGATTTGTGTCCCAGGGCTCCAACATGTCTGTGTCACCTTCTGGTTCTACCCTGTAGTTATGCTGCCATAGCACTAGTTTCTGCTTGCTATTTGCACAATTTGAGTTTGTATTTGAATTGTCCATTAGATAGTTGATTGTGTCTGACTATCTCTATTCTCTTTCCTTTTCCTTAATTTCTTTTTTCTATCCTCTCTTTCTTCTATCCACTCTTTCAAAAGAGCTACACTGAATACGGCATAGGAACCAGGAGATGTCAGCGATCCGGCACCAGCTGAATTTCCTCTGACTGGCCATTTACTCTATTATTATGCTAAACGTTATGATTTTGTTAGTTATGGAATTATGTATATGATAATGTGCTTCATTAATTGCACATTGCACCAGTAAGAGCAGAGTGTGAAGGTTCAATTAGCAGGGTAAGAGCACAGTTTTGC
>JAOUQV010135481.1:0-15796 GCA_028565295.1 Aspidoras spilotus
CCACGGTGATTCCTGTCTGACCTCATCTGTTAGTCTGTCCATCACCAGAGCAAACAAGAAGGGGCTCAAAGCCGATCGTTGATGCAGTCCCACCTTTACCTTAAAGCCATCTGTGGTGCTCTTTCTTGGCATGAAACCATAGTGCTGCTCACAAATGGTCACTTATTATCTAAGCCTAGCTTCAACAACTCTGGCCAAATCTTCATTGTTTGACTCATTAACTTTATGCCCCTGTAATTGCTACAACTCTGCACATATCCCTTCTTATAAAGTACGCTGTTCCTCCATTCCTCAGGCATCAATTCACTATCAAATATCTCATTAAATAATCTAGTCAAAAATGACACTCCCATCTCTAGTAAGGTGTCTGGCATTGCTGATGTTGATACTGGGTTGGTAGACCCCTGGTTTCAGGTTGCTCTGAAAGAGCTGGAGATGAAAATTAAGAGCAGGATTTGAAACGCAGCTGCTGCGCATTTGGCAGCCAGAGTTGGACGCGGAGGCGAGGAAGTTTAATGTGGTGGGGCAGGTGCGGAAGCCAGTCCCTCTTCCACTTAACAACGTTTCTCTAGAGAAACCTCTCCCTCTCCAAATGGGGCTGATGTTTCTGAGTTTTCGGCATTTCAGATTAGTGCCTATTTTTAGGGAAGATGAGTTTCACGCATATTGTTCAGTGTTTGAAAGAATCGCTAGTATCTTAATCTGGCCTATAAAACATTTTCATAAAACACCATTGACTCGCACACTCACTGATTCTAGTTCTGAAATACGTGAATGTTTTTATTGTCATGACCCTGGTCACTTAATCACAACATGTCTCATACTAAAATGTAAGGGTACACAAAACAGGCTCCTGTGAGGAAAGTATTTTATCTTGGAGAGTATGCTTCCCCTTTTCTAAAACTTTAAAGTTTAAAGTTTAGAAAGCCTGCACAGTATGTGGAAACTGAAGGGGTTTCTGGTTATGTAAAGGTTGCTGTTCGTCTAGCTTTGCCATTTAGTGATGTTTCCTTCATTCTCGGTAATGATATAGCTGGTAAACAAGTCTCTGTTTTACCTGAGGTGGTTTCTAAACCTGTCCAGTCCTGATGTTACTGTTCAATTTCCTTCAGTGGGTTAATCAAATGGCACTGTTACAGCTCATTCTGGTTAGAACTGAGCCTTTTGAACATAATCTGCTAAAATAAACAAAGGGAACACTCAAATAACACATCCTAGATCTGAATGAATGATATATTCTCATTAAATACTTCCTTCTGTACAAAGTCGAATGTGCTGACAACAAAATCACACAAAAATCATCAATGAAAATCAAATTTGTGGCCTCCACCTGCTCCTGAGGGATCTCCTCCCAGACCTGGATTAAAACATGCGCCAACTCCTGTACAGTCTGTGGTGCAACGTGACGTTGGTGGATGGAGCGAGTTATGATGTCCCAGTTGTGCTCAATCGGATTCAGGTCTGGGGAACGGGTTTCAAAGGGGTTTGATGATCTCATCTGAGTACCTAATGGCAGTCAGGCCACCTCTGGCAAGCACATGGAGGGCTGTGCGGCCCTCCAAAGTTATGCCACCCCACATCATTACTGACCCATTGACAAACCGGTGATGCTAAAGGATGTTACAGGCAGCAGATCGCTCTCCACGGCGACGCCAGACTCTGTCATGTTTGTCACGTGCAAAGTGTGAACCTGCTTTCATCTGTGAAAAGCACAGTGCACCAGTGGCAAATTTGCCAATCCTGGTGTTCTCTGGCAAATGCCAAGCGTCCTGCACGGTGTTGGGCTGTGAGCAGAACCCCATCTGTGGACGTCAGGCCCTCGTACCATCCTCATGGAGTCTGTTTCTAACCGTTTGTGTAGACACATGCACATTTCTGGCCTGCTGGAGGTAATTTTCCAGGGCTCTGGCAGTGCACCTCCTGTTCCTCCTTGCACAAAGGTGAAGGTAGCAGTCCTGCTGCTGGGTTGTTTCCTCCACATCTCCTGATTTGCTGGCCTGTCTCCTGGTAGCGCCTCCAGCCTTTGGACGCTACGCTGACAGATACTCGCATTGATGTACCAGCCTAATGTATTATATATAATACACATATTAGCTATTACTGGCTGAAATTTTATTTTTTGTTACACACTACCATTTGGCACAAATGTCCTTTTTACATTTCCTACAAGTGTATTTGTGACACACTGCACATTGTTCTGAGCTTTGATTTCTATTTCTGCGCGCTTAAAAAACTTGAGTCTTTTTACCTGGGGGAGTCAGAGGACACGGTTGATTCTTTAGTTAATATAGCTGTTGAAAATGATGCCAAAGCTCTTTTGCCAGAGGCTTTTTATGCCAAATTTATCCCGCCTTGTAGCAGAAAATATACTGCAGAAAAGCGCAGTGGACCTTAGTTGGCTCATCCACAGTAATGTGTTTTTCTTGGGTTGTAAGACCATATGTAGTTTGTTACAAACCTTTGCCAGATGTTGGATATTGCAGCAAATCTGTCAGTCTTGACATGTTCTGGTTGAGTTTCCTTTATGTCAAAGCACAAAAAAACATAATGTCTTGATAGCAGTCACGGGACATGGCTTCCAAAACATTTAGTGTAAAGCAGTGTAAGCATTCCATGCTATCATAAAATGAGTAAATGCATTTGTGTCTCTGCTCTATTTATATTCAACATTTCCCCATAATTCTTCTAAACTTCTTTACCTGGTGCTCTACCTGTGTAAAGCAATCCAAAAGACTCCCAAATAGCTTCTGGACCGATAAATCCCAATTCTTCTTACTTCCTGCAAAAAGGGTTAGGCCAGTGAAGCTCAATAATTCTTGCTATAATTTCCACTCTTGTATATCATCAGTCACAGTCACAGTTGATAAGAAACATAGGAAACATTAATGCAGGTATTTTTGACCCACTTACGGAAGCTTGGGGTTTTATAAAAGGTAAATTAAAAAATCAAATAACATGATATCAGTAATATGTATGAGGAATACCTGGAATGTGAAAAGATGAAAACTCAACTTTTTATTCCTCTTTCTCTCTCTCCCTTGCTCTTTGCGCATGTGCGGCGTGAGTGGCGAGTGGCGTGTGGAGTGTGTGGAACTCAACAACACGGTGTGCAGGTAGTATGCAGGGCGAGTGTGACTAAATGTGTGTTAGCTGCTGGAGAAATGGTGGTGGGTCATGCAAACAGTGGCTGCCTCAATAATGAACAGCACTATAGTTTTTTTCCTCAATACTATTGAAAACGCAACCAAACTGATAGAGAGTGGCATTGTGATAAATAATAAACAGTTATTTTTTGATCGGTGTGTCACCTCTTAGCTCACTTGCTAGGAAGATTATACTGTCCAATGTTTCACCTTTCATCCCTGATCAATTAATTCTCAGGGAGCTTTTGAGATATGGTTGTGTGGTCTCCAGAATTCCCCCTGACCATTAACTCCACCTGGGCATTAACTCACAGAAAGTTAAACACATGATCTGTTTCAGAAGAGTGGTGTTCATGGTACTGAAGGAGGGCATTGAAGGAAAATAATCACAAAGTTGAACAAAGATAAATTGCTTTTATAGATTTTATGTTTTAATGACTTTACTAATCTCCTTTACTTTTATTTTAATGAACGGGTTTTATATTGCTGGTGCAATAAAAAGTCTTAATATTAATGGTGCGAGAGATGAGGAAAAGAGGGGAAGCTTTTTGAATTAATAAAGCAGAAGAACATTGATGTCACAATTCTGCAAGAGACCCACAGCTATCACAACAACGCTGCTGACTGGGTGAGTGAGTGGGAGGGGCTCGCGATTTTAAGTCACAATACCTCACTCAGTGGAGGGGTTGCCCTTCTTTTTATAAGCAGTTTTATTCCCATTTACAGTTGAGGAGATTTTAAAAGGGAGGCTTTCGATGTATGGAGAGAAATACAAGTACACAAACTGTAGACAGTACACATGAGCCCATTCAGTAGGGGACACACTCTGACTGACTAGATTGGGTAGGTTTTATGTTTCTAGACACCAAATGACTCTTTTTGTGAAGGCTTTTATTGTCCCAGTAGGCATCTCTGTTCACTGCATGGTGAAGGTTTTTATCAGTAAGGAACATGTGAAGCCTAAAAGTGCCTACTGGCATTTTAACACCACATCTTTAGATGATGCCAATTTTAAAGAGTCTTTCATTTATTTATGAAACAGTTTTGAATTAAAGAAATCTGATTTTAACTCTTTACAAGAATTATAGGAAATGACAAAAATACAAGTAAAAGTATTTTGCCTTTACAACAGTACACTCTAAATGTCCCAAAAGACATCATTAGATCTATGAAAGCTCTGGAGACTGAAATAGTGGAACTCCAGCTTTTGGAGGCCACAGGAAATCGAGGACATATTGAAACCCTCAAAAGTAAAAAAGCTTTAATAATTAATTTGTTGGGTATAACAGCACAGGGGGGCTGGTCCTGTCACAATTCGCAAACGCTACTGAGATGGATTCTCCTTCTATGTCCTTTTTCAGCCTTGATGTAGAGCTAACCTTGGGAGAGCTTGGTAAAGCTCTTTAGGCATGAGAAATGGTCGGCCGCCAGGTATAGATGGTCTCTTTGTCGGGTTCTGCAAGGCATACCGGACAGATATAGGGCAGGATGTGCTGAAAGGCAGCGTGAGGAGAGGTCAACTCCCGCTAAGCTGCAGGAGAGCCGTTCCGAACCTACTACCAAAAGACCTCTCTTACCTAAAAGTTGTAATTGGAAGGTGGGACAGGGAGCAGCCAACACTGGAAAAACGGGTTTCAAATATTTGGGTGTCTAACTAGGTAATGCTGGATTTTTAAGAAAAAAACTGGAAGGGTATTGAAATGCATGTAAAAGGCAGACTGAGAAAGTGGAACTGGCTGGTTCCGAAAATGTCCTACAGGGGGCAAACTCTGGTAATAAACAACCTTGCAGCGTCGTCTCTGTGGCACAAGCTAACCTGTGTGGATCCACCACTGAAGCTACTTAGAAACATCTAGGCACTGCTAGTGGACTTCTTTCGGGACAATCTTCCTCAGAGTGTCTTATATCCTACCCAAAGTCGAAAGGAGGCAGGGGCTGGTTCACCTGGCCAGCCAAGCAGGAGCCTTTTGCCTCCAGTTCATACAGAGACTCCTCATTGGACCCAGGAACCTAGTGTGGAGAGCAGCAGTTGATAACTTGATAGTACACTGAATGTATCTGGACTACCTGACTGTTATTGTGTACTTTTTGAATTGAAACTGTTTTAAAAGGGAAACTAAAGGACAAAGAACTGTTCATGGGCTCCTGAACGAGCCACTGGTACAGGTGGACGTCTGGATATCTTCAGAGGGAATATCCCGATGCTGTTCAAAGTTCTCCTATCCTCCAGGATCGACACACTTTATCTACGTCACAATGCCTGACTTCTCACGGGCAGAGGATCTGGCAGCACGTATGGGAATAAGGTCTGCATGTGTTGTAAATCAAACTTTGCGCCGGTGGAGGTCAATGCTAACATCAGACAAGCAGGCTCAGCTGATGGAATGTAATACTACTAACAGCCTAACAAACGAGACCTCTTTTTCATGGCTGAGCATCGCTCCAGACCTAGACGATTGTGGCGGGTAAAGGCGAAGGGGGGATATACAGTGCCGGGAAAACTGCTCTACAGAGCCTGTGTAAAATTTTTAAATAAGAAAAAAAAAACAAATGGAAAGGTAGACACCCCATGGAGAAATGTACTGGGTGTTAATTCTGATTTTAAACCACTGTATAAGCCACTGTATAAACCACCATTAGCCAAAAGAACCTGTTACCTGTAGTGGAGGATTTTACACAGTATAGTCGCTGTTAACACTTTTATCTGTATTTAAAACCCTGAGGTCACACCACAGTGTCCATTCTGCACAGATAGAGAGAGCTTTTATTCACAGCTCTAGGCTCTCACCAGGAGAGCATTTGAGGAGCATTTTACAGACTCTTAATGTGATTTTTACGCTCAAGATTTTTATTTCTGGTTTTAAATATGTGCATAAACACAGAGTCAAGTGTCAGCTGATCAATTTTATCTTTGGCCAGGCAAAAATGGCCATTTACCTGAGCAGAAAAAACACAAAGTGACACAAAATGCAGACTGTGACTCTTTGAGAGTTCTGTCCAGACTCATTAAATCATGGGTTTTAGTAGATTAAAATTTTTATAAAAGCACAGGTGACCTGGGGACATTTGAAGCTGTGTGGTGTTGTGGGAAAGCTCTGTGCTGGTTAAAGGGGACAGAACTGGTTTTTTAAAACACAACTGATGTTTTAGTTTAACTGTCCACACAGAGGTCGGGAAAGTGAAGAAGCATGACCTAGTGGGGTCAGGACGGAGGTGAATGAGGAGGGAAGCAGCAGTGTGGAACAGCCAGATACTACCAAATATCAGGAGACTGGCCTACCCACTGCAGGGGATAACACAGGGGCAACCAAGGAACACAAGAGAAAGGAACAATCAAACAAAAGGAAAGCTGATGAGAAAAAAAACTCTGGGAAAAGAAGGCAGGCTTCTGGGGAGAACAGTGTACAGAAGGCCAGGGATGAGTAGATAAAATGGGGGGGTCCAGTAAGTGTGAAGGAGACAGACAGCATAGAGAGGTTAGCAGGAAGAGCAGAACAGAAAGAGGAGGAGGAAGACATGCAGGAGGAGAAAACAGACTATGAAAATTTGTCAGAGTTTTCAGATGTAAGCACTTGTCAGGTTGGAGACAAAGAGCTGGAAGAAATAAACAATTTTCTAAATGAAAGATTTCACAAAGTAGTTAATGTCAGGGATTACTTTTCCGATATAAAAAAATTCAAAATATCTGTAAAAAACTTGACCAAAAAAAGAGATACAGGATAAAAAATTACCTAAGAAAATTACGAAGAGGAAAACATCCCGCTAAACTAAACTCTAAAATCAAATCAAAATGAAGACCTTTTGTATAGATTTTGTGTTTCACACTGTTCTTATCTCTTTCTCTCTTTTCTCTTTTTACACTTTTATGGAGAAGTTAAGAATAGGCTCTTTCAATGTAAACGGTGGCAGGGACAGAGGTAAAATGGCAGCTGTAGGCACACTGATAAAACATAAAAACTTGGATGTATCTTTTGGATGAAACTTAGATCTTTTTTCAGGAAACTCATAGTGATAAAGAAAATGAAATCAAGTAAGAAATATGGTGGGAAGGGAAATCTTTTATCAGTGATGGCTTCAATGTCAGTGCAGAAGTGACAATTTTATTTTGTAAAAAGCTTGATATTCCAGAATTAAGATGACTCAGTTAGAACAAAGGTTTTAGTGGTATAGGCAGAAATAAAGGGGACATCTTTTACTTTTTAAATTTTTTATGCACCAAACAATGGTAGAGAACGAGTTTAACTTTTCCAAAAAATAATACAAACACTTTCACAGATCACATCAATTCTAGTAATGGGAGGGGACTGGAAATGTACCACAGACTTTATTATAGACAGGAACAGTTAAGAATCACATTGACAGTCAGCTAGGGCACTGGGAGACATCGTAAAACAGCATGGGATATTCGATGTGTGGAGAGAACAAAACCAAGCACAAAGCAGAAAACAAGAGCACGCTCGACAAAGACCTGGAGAACCACAAACTCACCACCGCCGTTCAAGAGCTGGCAACGGGACTAGCACCCGGAATAGACAGGCTACCGAGTGAATTTTATAAGCACTTTTGGCAACTGTTAGTAATGGATCTATTTGAAGTTTTTAAATGTTCTTTTTAAAAAAGCTACTTGTGAGTAGCATGGGAGCAGTACTGTCACTGCTCCCAAAGAAAGGTGACCTGGGACTTGAACTGGATACCTGTATCACTTTTATGCACTACAAGATTTTATCAAAATTCCTGGCAAACAGATTAAAACAGTGTTTACATACCATCATACACAAAAACCAAGCATACTGCATACCAAACTATTATAGACAATCTCTTCCTCGTCAGAGACATCATAGACCTGGCCACTATCCTGCAAGAAAAATGGCTTAAATTCCCTCTGACCACTGTACAAGACTTGTATCTGTCATTCCCAAGAAGAATTGACGCTGTATTGGCCGCAAAAGGAGGCCCTACACCATACTAATAAATTATTGTGGTCTAAAAAAAGGTGTTTTAGTTTAATTGTATAACCCCTGTATGTAAGCTATAGACCATTTCTATAGATCAAGAAAAAGCTTTCAACAGAGTGGGTCCTGGGTACCTTTTGAGACCCTAGAAGAAGTTATTGGAAAAGATTTTTGAAGTTGGATAATTGTGTTTAACTATGATGTTGTTTTTATTTAAAATGTTGGAGGTGGTCTTAGTGCCGATGTAAACATGAAGGGAGGCAACATGTTGGAGGTGGTCTTAGTGCCGATGTAAACATGAAGGGAGGCAAGGCTGTCTACTATCTGGGCAGCTGTACAGTATAGCCATTGAACCACTGCTGCACACTCTGAGATCTAAGATACAAAGGTTCTCTGAATGGAGTAAAGGTCTGGCCAGCAGTTTCTATACTCTTCCCCACAAGGCTAGTGGAAGTCCCTGTATAAACCGGCCATAGAGAAGCAGACAGCCGACCTACAGTGGCGGATAATACATGGGACAGTGGCGCACATCAACCCCTCTAGGAGCAATGAATGTCCTTTCTGTGGTAATGAAGAGACCGTAGACTTCAGATTTGTTTTTATACTGCCATAGATTACAAAAACTGTTTTTATTGCTAAGAGACTGGTGCAGAAAGTTCAGCGTTTTATGGACAGAAAATCTGTATGTGTTTGGGCCAAAATACAAAATTTCACAAAAGAAATATTATAAATGTATAAATAAAATGTAATATTAATAAACTATGGTCAGGCTAACAAGGCTGCAATCTGGACAGAATGCAGCGGAATGGCACGCGGGACCCAGACATGATGTTTAATACTCTGGTTAAAGTCAGACACAGAGTAGAGTTTGTGCTTTTTAAACTAACTCTCAGACTTCCAGAGTTTAGGGAGATGTGGGGACAGGGTGCCATCTCATGCTCACTGGAGAATGAAAACCTAAATCTATACTTTTAAAATTATGTTTTAGCAATGTACAATGAATGTTTTTTAAAAAGACAAGAATGTGTCCCTTTTATTTATTTATTTTTTCTTTCATTTTATTGCAACTATATTTATTTATTTATTACTCGTTTGAAATCTTTCTGTGGTAAATAATTAATGAAAATAAAAAACAGGTTAAAAGTAAAAAAATTCTCTCTCTCTCTCAATTAAATTCAAAGAGCTTTATTGACATGACTGTACAGTTACTTTGGAAATCTCAGTAAGTCTAGTGTTAAAATACAGTGGCTTATGTTTGTTATTTTGGCCTTGATCCACCCTGGAATCAGACCCTGTTGTGACCGTCACATGTACATAATATAAATACCAATAATACTAATCCCTTTATTCTAAGTTTGGAGTTATTTCTCAATTATGTTCACATACATCGCAGTTCCCTTACCCACAAACACCCTGGTTGCCATTTAATGAAGCTGTTGCGACTCAATACTAGACTGGGTCATAACAATGTTGAGAACAAATTAATCAGATCTCATGTAAGACATCGAATTTAAAACAGAACCCTGTGAATCTGAATGCTGAGATGGCAAGGCAACCCCAGATCCTGAATATGGTGTGGCAAACGATATGATCCAGACAGAAACCTGATTTGCTTATCAAGAAGACATCCAATTGCTAATCAGTTAGATAGGTAGTGAGATAGATCAGGGATGCAGCACATATAAAGGACTGGACGAGAATGTAATGGAATTCATGTAACCAGGCACACAATCTATAGACTGAACATACTATATACTTTATGTCTGTTAGTAAATACACATGCTGGAAAGAATGATCTTTTTGAGGATCTGAGTCTCTATTTATAATAATAATAATAATTATAAAATAATTCAAATTTTTTTTACACTGTTTTATATTGTGGTTGTTGCATAACCAATTAGGGAGCAATAATTTGGTCATTTGTTCAACTTTTCTGCCTACTTCTTCAGCTCTAGTAGCCGTACTTTTTCTAACACTGGTCAAGACAAGTGCTACATAAGCCTTAATGCTCGAACAATCCCCAAGGCAGGCCCTTTGAGGCTTTCCAATATCTGACATTTTTTATCTTTGTGTGAGCATTTTCCTACATCGACTAAGAGAGTTGCTAAGAACCCTTAGTAGTCTAGGGATTCCTCTCCAGCTGGGGTGGGACTGACCCCAGAAAATGTCCTTAGCCTCTGTATGGGTGGCTGTCATGCTATTTATTGGTTCTGTTCATTACTTCTCTAACTGCACGAATGATAGCTTCTGGGTTGCTGTTACCTTCTTTAGAGAAAGGTTAAAAACGGTGCATGTCTTTTAAGGTTCTCCCCTCACTCTGCAGAAAGGCAAGTAAATTTTCTTCAAAGTTATGAAACTGAGGCTCAATATATTAGATGGCTTTCCAGCTATTGCCACGTTTAATGGGCATTATCTGATGTGGGATTTTGGTTGTTTCTACTACTCATAAAACACCATTAGTGCTTGTTGCTGAGGGTGAAATATTTTTTCTTTAACCTTTCCCAAAGCTTTGGTATTTTCATTTTTTTCAATTCAATTTAATATTCCCTGCTGTTTCTTCAATATCCTCCCTTGAAACAACTTCATGCACTCCATATAACAATAATGCATGTCTGACATCTACAGACTCTTCTTTACATCATTAATTAGCTAACGTTGGGAGGGACTGTTTAGTGTGACTGCCATTATTGCTTAATTACTTAAATTTTCTTCCAGCCTGTTTCGGTTTAGATGAATGGTAACGGTTTTCTCAGCCTGAAACTAACACAGATTGTGTATTGTATACTGAAAAATTAAAATTATATTAAAAATAAAAAAAAACCTTATATAGGTTAAAAATAGTGCCTCCACTCAGCACAGCGCCAGAAGCTATGTTTGAGTGGGTGTCACTGTGGAAAAGTCTATAATAAACATTAGAAAACCACCTGCAAAAAATAAATGATTTTGAAAAACCAGTTATGATGTTGATCATGTTCTAACACAGTCTCTGTAGCAATGCAAATGTAGCATTTGCTACCTGTACTAGCAATGTCTTCTTCTTCTTCTTCTTTCGGCCTCTCCCTTTTATCAGGGGTTGCCACAGCGTGTCAGTCTTTTCCACCTCACACTGTCCCCTGCATGTAATACTAAATACACTGCATATTATTTGAAATGTATATTAACTTACTGTAACTGTCTCTAAGATAACATTATTTAGAACCTAAACTGAGTCCACACAGAAAGGACCCAGAATGGCAAGAACCAGGGACTATCTTGCTGTAAGGTGGCCACACAACCTAAGGCACCAGTTAGGCTAATTGGTGTCTCTAAATTTTACTTAGTGTGTGAGTGAATATGTGTATAGACAGGCACTCTGTCTAGAATTCTTTCTGCCTTTTGCCCTTTTGCTTCTGGCTGGGCCCCAGCTTCGCCATGCCACTGAAAATGATTAAGAAGTATTAGAAATTAATTAATGTATGAATCTTGAATTTAGTTGGCTCCGAAAAATTGCAGTTGCCTATCTGCAGTCTTATTTTACACAATCTATGTGTGCTTAAACTCTTATTTTGTAACATTTTAAAATGTGTGGTTTATTAATGTCTTGTAAGTAATGGTTCATGCATGTGTTGGTGCATACTCAGACCTTGCTTTCTATACTGTAATGTGTGGCTGTAATGTGAGGCTTTTGTGTAATATATCGAAGTTTATGGCAGGAGATTTCATGAGAGCCTCTTACCTACTGCTTTAGCTTGGTTGCAGTATGAAGGTGAGATATTAGCATAACACAAAGCACTCTCCCTCAGCCTCTTACTTTCTGCCTATTTACTCAACCTGTCCTTTTTTTCTCATTCACTCACCCCCACACAATTCCCATTTTCCCCCTCATGCTCTGCTCTTCTTTGTCTTTATTGTGAAATGCTTTATACAGAGTGCACTATTTGACTGTCCCTTTCTTTCTGTGCTAAAAGAAAGGGCTTTTAAGAGGCACTCTCTCTTCTGTTTTTCCTGTTTCCTTCAGATTGAGCCGACGAGGACGTGCATGATTAATGTTTGTTACATGTGTAAGCAATCAATTTTGGCTCCCTGCTATGGAACTGACAGAATTATTTCAGTAATTGGTGTGACAATGAATTCTTGCTTATAAAAATGTTTCTAAGCAGGAACTACTTTAGTGTTATTATGTTAAAATTGTCTTAAATGCTTTAGTAAAACCTGGGATATACATTGTATTTCAGTGGCATTAGTTCATGAAAAATAAAGGATCTAAATCACCTGGTCATATTTAAAATACTGTATATACCTATATAACTAGCAGAGCTTTTTGTATAGCTTGTCAGATATTGCAGCCCCACCTGAGGATTAAATCTCCAGTTACTACTGACATTTTGTGAGCTACCCAGGCTGTGCAGAGCATACAGTAGCAATTACTTTTGTTATTTTTATGGTGCACATACAGTAACCCTTTAATTTATTTTAACCAAAAATCAACAAAAAGAATTTGAAACACAAGGTTAATATGCAAGTTGATTCATTCAATGATGTGACTTGACATCATTGAAGGAAGTGTAATGACAGGACTTGTGAAAGACCTATAATAATCTGGATGGTCAACATTACAATGTTGACTGGATTATCAGGGGCCAGACTACTACAAGCAACTTGAGCCAGATGGCATTGGAGAAAGCTGAATCATCTGTTCAGCCATCCATTGCAAGTTAATGACATGACATTATGCACATAATTTTGAACTAAAGAAACTATAGGAACACAAGCTCAAGTCTGCTGGTCAAGTCCAAGATTCTGAAGCAAAAATGTAATGACCTATTTTAGTATCTTTTCTACTCACTGTTCAACAGCATACACTAGAATAATTATTTCAGTTTCTAGTATTATATTATTAACTAGTATATATTTAATCAGAGATTGCAGAATTTATACATTCTTTTTCATGCACATTGCCGTACATTTTAGATGTAACTTTTCATTATAAACAAATCAAAATTACTGAGCTTATGACAGGAACTGTGGGTGCACTGTACTCCTCTGTAGCTGGATTGAGCAGAGGTTTAAGGGTCTGCCACTGCCAGACTGATATCTGGGTTCACACACCTGACCTTTCAACCTTACAATTGTGTCCCAACCTATAGAGCCACTGCTGCCTCTATATTATAGATCATTTTAAATTTAAGCAAGCTTTGATCAGGCTATACATTTAAGCAAACTATAAAGCTAGTCACAATGCTAGTCACACTTCTGCTTCTTCATTTGCCTGGCTTTCAATATAATTCCCTTCTCTTCTAATATTTTGAACTGGCAAATACATAGATAACAAGACAAAATAGCCTGCATTCACTCCTGTTTGTCCCAACCTTTCCTTTTCCCTGCCGCTTCTTAGCTTAGCAAGAATAACAGTTTGTGCTGAGAGAAAAAGGCTCCATAATGCTCCATCAACAAAAGGCTGCATCAACGCTTGGTAAAAGAGTAAATTAATTCTCTGATAATGTGTGACTGTTGTACCTCCTAGGTAACTAGGATAGCTGTCACCAAGTTGTGCTAACATGTATTTGTATTTGATATCGGACCTGTTTGAATAATATGACTGCTGCAAAGTATTTGCCAACTATATTACTAACGTTTTTGTTAAATTACCAAAAAGTTAATGTGAGACTGTGCAACTGAATTATCTACTTGATGCATGTCATGCTCTACAATTGATCTCAAGGCTTTAGTGTAATGACATTCACCCAGGGAGATGAGAGACAAACAAGACAAAAGATTTTAATTTACTCACACTGGAAAACAGGGATGCTGAGGTATTCTGTCTGCTCTTTCTACAAAGATAATGGGCTGAATCCATGCCTATCTATGGCACTAACACAACATAAAAAGCATAAAGGCAGCCATGTGATGCAGTATATATTCTGTAGCCTTTGATGTTTATGTGCTTTTTAAATATGCTCTCATTTGCATCTAACTGGGGAAACATGTAGAAAATAATTTTTAAAAATTTGGTATGTGGTATGGACTATGTGGTGCTGATTAGAAGTAAGACTAGTTATATGGTTCTTTCATTGGTTAACATGTCTCTGCATGCATTTTTATATAACATAAACTTTGTTAAATACTTCAATGGAGAATAAGTGTCTGCTGATATATATATATATATATATATATATATATAAAAATTATCGGAATCTATTAAATAGACCAAATGATCAGGTTTATTAACGCTTTAGCATACCAAGACATTTCAGACAATTGCAAACTTTCTGATTATAGAACACTTGTTTAATACTTATACCTTTCTTTGAAATCTAAAATTCTATAGTCAGTACCCATTGCATAAAATATTGACTCAGCTCAATCTTACTGTTTTCACTTGAACACTCAGTAAGATGTGCTGCAGCATGGCGGCAACATTTGGCATTGTAAAATGAGGCTTTGGCTCACCTCATTCATCAACGTGATTGCACAGATCAATTCACAATGGGCCTTACCTGGCTCCAACTCAAGCACATTTCGCTTGTGCAGTAAAAGAAATTGAACGTTTATCACATCTGCAACTGTGATTTGCAGTCTCTGTGATGTGCCTTGATAACTGCACTGATATCTTCCAATGAATTTACAAGAATCAGGGCCACCTGATACAGCTAAGTATTTTAGCCAGTTTTACTGCAGTGCATAACTGATAGGGGGCTGCACAGCTCTTTAAAAGACATACATCTGACTTTAAATCAAGAAGAATATCACTCAGTCCACCAGAATTTTATTTCTTTTTTGTTTTAGCCATTATATTCAGTTAATATGCTTACCTTTTCTTAATAAAAATCTTACCATAAATATAAGTATTGGTCTCTTTAAGCTTGTACTTCAAGAATATGGAAAAGGTTAATATTTTCCACACCTTGCTGTCGAACAAGGTGATTTGCACAGAACATCATGTCTGCTAGTGTTTGTTGGTGCTGGTTTAGCTGGTCTCCAACAGGATGCCAGTGCTTGTTGTCCAGCGTAACAGTCCAGAGCATAAACATAGCATATGCTGATTTTGCTATTAAATTTGCTGTTATAGATTAAAATAGCCAACTGGTTTTAAACTATATAGCCTAGGTTTTTATGCTGTTTTCTGCACAAGATGATGCATTTCTATAAATGATAATGTTATTTTATATTAAATTATATTTATTTTAAATTTCACCTGCATGGTGAGAGTCTATTTACTAACGTACATAATTGTAAGTACACACTAGTTTACAGTTACTACTATCATGTACATGCACAAACCTCAATGAGCTTATACTATATGACAAACAATTAAGCACATTTGTAAGTCAAGGGCGTCTGCTAAATACTACAAATGTTAATGTAAATGTAAAATTTGTTATTCAAATACATTGTTATAGAGTCTTCTTCTTCTTTCGGCCACTCTCTTTTATCAGGAATCGCCACAGCGAGTCAATCTTTTCCACCTCACTCTGTGCTCTGCATCTTCTGCTTTCCTACCTGCATATCTACATTGACCACATCTATATATCTCCGCTTTGATCTTCCTCTCTGCCTTCTGCCTGGAAGGTCCTCCTACCAATATATCCACTGTCCCTCCTCTGCACATGTCCAAACCATCTCAATCTAATTTGTCAACATGTGTTGTCCCTCTGATGTTCTCATTCCGAATCCTGTCCATCCTGGTCACTCCTAATAAGAACCTCAACATCTTAAGCTCTG
>JAOUQV010135586.1:0-11000 GCA_028565295.1 Aspidoras spilotus
GTATGTTGTCAGTGGCTATGCACCACAAGTTGGAGAAGAAAGAAAGATTATGGAGGGAGCTAGATAAAGTAGTAGAGAGCATTCCCACAGAGGAGAGAGTGGTAATTGGTGCAGATTTCAAGGGGCATGTTTGTGAAGGAAACAAAGGAGATGAGGCGGTGATGGGAAAGTTTGTTGTTAAGAAATAGGAATCTAGAAGGACAGATGGTGTTGGATTTTGCAAAGAGGATGGAAATGGCTGTGGCAAACATATATTTCCAAAAGAAAGATGAGCACAGGGTGACATACAAGAGTGGAGGAAGGAGCACACAGGTAGATTGGAGACTTTAAGGTAGTGGCAGAGGATAGTGTAGCTAGACAACATCTGACAGTGGTTTGCAGGATTACTCTGGTAGTTAGGAAGAGGAAGAGGGCAAATGTAGAGAAGAGGGCAAAATGGTGGAAGTTAAGAAAGAAGAAATGCTGTGAGGAGTTCAGAATAGAGTTAAGAAAGGATTTGGGTGGTAACAAAGAGCTTCCAGATGACTGGGTAGCAGCAGCAACAGTGATAAGGCAGACAGGCAGGAAGGTACTTGGTGTGTCATCTGGACAGATGAAATAAGAAGCAAGAAAAACTAGTGGTTGAACAAGGAAGTGCAGGA
Source organism: Aspidoras spilotus (assembly GCA_028565295.1). Classification (NCBI taxonomy): domain Eukaryota; kingdom Metazoa; phylum Chordata; class Actinopteri; order Siluriformes; family Callichthyidae; genus Aspidoras; species Aspidoras spilotus. The sequence goes on from JAOUQV010135586.1 coordinate 642, forward strand.
GGTTATTTATAGGAAGAGGTTAGCAAATAAGAAGTGGGACAGGGAGAGGACTGAAGAGAGTAAGCAGGGGTATAGCAAGATGAAGCGTACGACAAAGAGGGAGTTAGCGAGGGCCAAGCAGAAGCTCTTTAGAGATGTTAGACAGTAAGGAAGGAGAAAAGGAGTTGTATCGCCTTGCGAGGCAGAGAGATAGAGCAGAAATGCATGTGCAACATGTCAGGGTAATTAAGAATAGAACTGAAAAGGTACTGACAGGTGAGGAGGGGGTGAGTAAAAGATGGAAGGAGTATTTAAAGGAGCTGATAAATGAAGAGAATGACAGGGACAAAAGAGTGGAAGGCATATAAATAGTTGAATAGGATATAGTAAAGATTAGCAAGAATAAAGTAAGGAAAGCTTTAAAAAGGATGAAGAAGGGAAAATCTGTCTGACCTGATGACATACCAGTAGAGGTATGGAAATGTATAGGAGAGATGGGAGTGTTGTTTTTGACTAGATCATTTAATGAGATTTTTAAGACTGAATTGATGCCTGAGGAATGGAGGGAACGTGTACTTGTACTGATTTATAAGAACAAGAGTGATGTGCAGAGTTGTCTCAATTACAGGGGCATAAAGTTAATAAGTCACAAAATGAAGATTTGGGGGAGAGTTGTTGAAGCTAGGCTTAGACAATCAGTGACTGTGTGTGAGCAGCAGTATGTTTTCATGCCAAGAAAGAGCACCACAGATGCATTTTCTGCTTTAGTGGAGAAGTATAGAAAATGTCAGAAAGAGCTACACTGTGTCACTGTGGATTTAGAGAAAGCTTATGATCGGGTGCCGAGGGGGGAAATGTGGTGTTGTATAGGGAATTCCGGAGTGGCTGAAAAGTATGCTAGATTTTTGAAGGACATATGAGAATAGCATGACAGTAGTGAGGTGTGCGGTAGGAGTGGCAAATAGCTTCAGGGTAAAGGTGGGACTGCATAAAGGATTGGCTCTAAACCCCTTCTTGTTTGCTTTGGTGATGGACAGTATTACAGATGAGGTCAGACAGGAATCACCGTGGACTATGATGTTTGCAGATGACATTGTTATCTGTCGTGAGAGTAGGGACTAGCTAGATTAGAACTTGGAGAGGTGAAGGTATGCTCTGCAAAGGATGGGAATAAAAAGCAACAAAATACATGTTTGTGAATGAGAGGAAGGCAGGTAGAACAGTCAGACTAGAGGGAGAAGTGATCACAAAGGTGCAGGAATTCAGATACTCAGGATCAACTGTCCAAGCAGATGGGAAGTGTGGAAAAGAGGTGAGGATGAGAGTACAGGCAAGATGGAGTTGATGGATAAAAGTGTCAGAAGTGATGTGTGACAGAAGGGTTGCAGCAAAATTAAAGTGAAAAGTTTATAAGAGAGTAGTGAGACCAGCCTTGTTGTACAGTGGAAAAGACTAAGAGACAGTAAGTAGAGCTGGAGGTGGCAGAGCTTAAGAAGTTAAGGTTCTCATTAGGAGTGACTAGGATGAACAGGATTAGAAATGAGAACATGAGAGCGACAGCACAGGTTGGAAAATTGTGAGACAAATTTAGAGAGGGCCGATTGAGATCGTCTGGACATGTGCAGCAGAGGGACAGTGGATATATTAGTAGGAGGATGTGCGGAGCGGCGGAGTGTGGTCAATTTATGTGGTCAATAGAGACGTGCAGGTAGTTGATGTGAAAGCAAAAGAGGCCGAAAAAAGAATAAGAATTTATTATAGATAGTGGTATATTCAAAGTCTTAGAATTTTTAAAGAAATTACAAAATTTTTCAGAGCTGCAGTTTTTCACATATTGGTAAATATTTGCCCATATTTGCTTGTGAGAGACTCTGCCTCTCTGAACTGAGCTTTAATACCCGATCATGTGACTTTGTTTATAAATTAAATATAGAAAAATATCTACAGTAAAGACATGGAGAAAAACTTATTATGGGTCCAAGCACCGAAGATGCTAGAGGACTGTTTTATATGTTGTTTCTTTTTTTCTGTTGAAATGTAATGGGCAGCCTAAAACCATAAGGCCTACAGAGTTGATATTTGGCCATCAAATAGTAAATCCTGCCACTACACAAAGAAACTACACAAAGAATCAGCCTGATGATGGGTTTGTAGCCAATTTTACATTTATTCTTATATTTATTCTCTTTCTATTATTTTTTACAACATATTCCTTATTTGTTATTGTTTTATTAAGTTACATAGTAAATTATAATTTTAATTATTTTGTCTTTTATCTTTTTTACTTGGTGTCCTTTTGAACAGTCTATGGATCAGGCACTTTTTAATTTCACTGTATAATTGTACCTTCTACAGATTTATATATTACAAATAAAAAATCTTAAATCTATAATTATTGTTACAATATACATTTTATAATATTTTTTATTTTTATAATTAAATATACAATCTTTCTGTCTGTCTGTCTGTCTGTCTGTCTGTCTGTCTATCTATCTATCTATCTGTCTATCTATCTATTGTCTGTCTACCTATCTATCCATTCATCCATGCATCTGTCTAATGAAATGCTTCTGAATATATTACAGTTTATACCTACTATAGGTTACTTGAGCAATAATTGGAATTAAATTATGTTCTGGGTGGGTGCCCCTCAACATTAAATATTCCTATAAAAGGCTATCACTATAAAAGGCACAGCACACTATGGTCTGCTTACCTGATAAACCAACAGTCATGGTTTATTCATGACACTGAATACAATTATCACTATAAAAGCATGCATTTGTTGATGCCTGAATGCCAATATGAGTGTGTCCAATTTCAGAATAATATCAACATTTAGATTAGTGCTACATTATGCCCTAGAATAAAGAATAAAAAACACAGTATATTGAAGGTAGTTAGTGTCCTTGCTGAAAATTTGTTAAAACATTAATGATCTTTCAAGTCTTCTGACTATAACTTTATTTTCAATAATATAATAATTCAGTTCAAACAGAGGGTGAGGAATGAATACAAACTTGCATATAATACTTTGCTTGAAATTGACATATTAATGTATAATAGAAAATGTAATTACTATAAATCCGTGTAAAGATTTAGCCAAAAACACATAAAACATAATATATTCAGGTCATGTAAAATGCACTATCCCCAGTACATAATGTTGTAATGTGTGTTTTGTCCCCCTTATACAGACAGACTGACATGTAGAGACATTGCAACAGGTTTTGTAAGGAATGCAGAATTTTCTGTGAGCTCATCTCATTGTTGCCACACATAATGTGTCTATCGATGTATTTGTAAAAAAAAAATTCAAATCTAGCTTTGAATGAGTTGAATCATATAGATGTTATAGTTATAGTACAGATAAGTGGACAAATATACACTATATATTATTTTATGATTATTTCTATTTTACTTACTATTATGAGGGTGGCATGGGACAAGTGTTCGATCCCCGGGTAGGACGACTTTGCATGTTCGTGCGGGTTTTCTTTGGGTGCTCCAGTTTTCAACCGCATTTCAAAGACATGTACATTAGGTTAACCGGCTGTCCCATGAACCCATGTAAATTAAGTGGAAAATAATGAATTTGTTGCCCTTTTACTTAGTCTCCCCTGACTATAAATTGGAGTCGTAAATACCAAGACCCAGAAAAGACAATATTACCTATAACATAGATAGCACCTATTAATGGAGCATACATAGATTGATATATTAATTCCACTGTTTTTGGTTTAAATAGAGTTTGCATGTTCTTCCTGTGTTCAAGTAGGGTTACTCAGGTTTCCCCCACAGTTCAAAGACATGCATGCTTAATGAATTGGAGAATTGTCCTGTCCTAAACTGAAAGGGTAAAGGTTGTGGCAGGAAAAGTTTCTGAGATAAAACATTTTCCATATATAACATTGAGTAGAATATTGTTTTCAGTTCTAAAACAAGAAAAAGTAATCGAAGAATAATACACAGTACTACTTCCACCACACTCACACTCACACACACACACACTGGCAGTGGTGGCTGAGTGTTAAAAGGCTCATCGTTACTGATCATAAATGTCAGCATTTCAAGCCCCGCAAGCTCACACTGTTGGGTTATGTGCCTTAACTGTCCCTTTAATAAAAAGAATTGCACTGCATGCCATACCATGTATAACTATATATGAGACAAATAACATTTTAACTCATTAACCAATGACCTCCACCATGTACACCTAACTTTGGATATTATTAACAGTGAATAAGATGCAAAAGTGGATCACAAACAGAAATATCACTCTATAATTTCATTACCTAATAGATACTTGTAGTATGTTTGGGAGTGTATATTTTAGGAAGTGTTCTAAAAATTATACCTAAAGTATAGAAAATGCATACACCCACTGAGATTATAAATGTAGAAGTGTTAAAATATAAGTATAAAGGATTGTTAAGTAAATAATTCAGTGAAATAATAGAGTCAGATTGTAGCTCCTGAAATATGTGTAATTACTTTGTACTGAGTAGCTCCATGCTCCAGTGTTGCCTGATACACTAATCCAGCCGTACCTAGAGGCATCTGTGAAGTCAGTGTTAGATTAGATTTCTCCTTGGTGGACTTTCCTACAAAACAATTACATCAATTTAACCCTTACTTTATAGCTTTTATAAATAAAAATATCTTCTGCCTTGTTCTTTTATGTACGACAAAAACACAGTCAATGTGAATGAGGGATTCATTTCAGCATGGCTCGGTGCCAGGTGATAGCAATATGTGAAAATGAGTATACAGCCCTGAGCCTGGAGATTGCTTTAATCCTTTCCTCCTTTCCATGTGCAGAGGGGATGCTCATACTTTCCGGCAGTTTTGTTCATGTTTTTAAGTGCATAAGCCGCTTTGATCAGCAAATTCCAGATCAAGTAGAAGAAGAAATAGTAATATCCTAGCTGCATGATTGTATAAGAGGGGCTTTTAGGTGGACATAAAGACTTTGTAATGTGGTAAGGAAGAGAAGGAGCAATAGATAATTCTGAAGAATCTAAAGACACAGTTTATACGTCTCAAAGGCTTATCTTACATAGCATCCTGAAATATTGGAAGGGCTGAATGATCAGAAATGTTTCATATGTTTTCATATGACTTAGACATAAGTTTCTTATGACCTAGACATAAGTGAATTCTATGCGCTATGGGCGGAATTCAGTACTTTGCACTTGAATATAACTTTATAACCTTAAAAATTTAGCATATTTCGAACTGCCTTAAAAATCGATTACATTGCCATTCTGCACACTCATTTGCATTTATTCATTTATATTATCTAGAATGTATTCATACTAACAGGTTTCACTTTCTCTGTCTCTCTCTTTTGCTCTCTTTCCTGAATTTTCTCTTTCTCATTGTGTGTGTATGTTTAGAGGAAGTAAAGCACTCTTGAGGGCCTCACTGTGGATTTTTTTTCCGCTCACTCAGCGATATGCTGATGCAGTTTGCTACACTGACTCGATAACAGTGCATTAAAATGGAAATATACTGCTGCTCTTAAAGTGCTCAACACACATAATTCTCAACTTTTCAATACTGTGAATCTGGAAACACAAAAGATAATATGTGTGATCCATTTGAGGCAGATTGGCTGTTTGAATGAAGTAGGAGGCGAGTGCTTCAAGATAAAGATCAGGTACTATAACGGTTTCTCTAAAGGCCATGTCTATACAAATGTAATAAAATTATTCATAGCATGTAAGAAAACATGCATAGGCATTGTACATTTTGTAATTATTTCTAAAAGAAAATGTCGACTATCTTACTGATCTCTGCATCTCTTAGGTGTGATGTTAATGTGTACTTTAAGCTTTGGCATGAGCCCCTGTAGTTGGACTCCTTTTACTTAGCTGAGTACTGTACTTTATCATTTTCATCTCATAGGATACTTATAAGTACTTATCTTGAGGCAGTCAGCAAAATATGGAACTTCTAATGTCAGGCTGGAATGCTGTTGGGCTGTTCTCTTATAGTCTTTGTCTCTTCACTCTACAACCACTAATGCTTGGCCCTCCATTTGCATATCCATGCTGCGTATTTTATTCTACTTATGATCCCAGCTATATGGTTCAGAGTAATCAAACTCTAAAATAATGCACTTTCCTGTTGCTCTGCTTGCTAAAGTGCTTTTACTAAACAAGTGTATTTATTTACACATGGATATGCAAAGATAGATGGCACTTCTTGTGCTCACTATTCTGCAGTATACAGCATTGAATAATGGAAACCATTACAAAACATTTTCATCTGCCCACAAGCAGGCATTGTCATTTAATTTGCTATGCATGTATTTGCACAGCTGCAAGAGGGGAAATAATTCTCACTTTCTGAAAGCTATGTCACTTTCCTCGACTGCATGTCATGAACTACGCTGTAAACATCTAAACTAGGCTACTATCTCTCTGACATTCATTATACTTCTCTCTTCTCTATAAACATGACTGAATTCATACAAAACTGAATACAATTTTGATACATTGTCAACATACTGTCAGCTTAGTGTTGTAAGAGTTACAGTAAGCTAGTTGTATGACAGTATTATTTTACAGTAATATAACTGTAGAAATTTTTTTGGCTTAGTACAAAACAGCAGCACAATAAAAGAGCTAGAAGTATAATTAAACATGATAATCTGTTTATTATAGTGCTGGTTATATTCATGACACACATGAGGTTACATTTCTTACAAGATGGGGGACTTTGGTATTCCATATTAACCATACAAAAATGAAACCATTGATCCTGATTGAAGTAACATAATATTTTTAGTAACTACAACCTTAAACTGTATAACAGGTGCTGGTTATAGAATTAGAATACTATGAAAAGTTTGTTTATTTCAGTAATTCTATTAAAAAACTGAAACCTTGTATACTATACACATTTGTTACACTGATATAATTCAAGTGTTTATTTCTTATGATTTGATGATTATAGCTGACAACTAATAAAAAAAAACCATATTCATTATCTCAGAAAATTAGATATTACTTTAGGTTTTTTTTCTGAAGCAATGTGTCATGGCATGGAGTCAATTAGTCTGTGGCACTGCTCAGGTGTTATGAGAGCCAAGTTTGCTCAGATAGTATCCTTCAGCTATACTGCATTGTTAGGTCTGGAGTGTAACATCTTCCACTTTACAATACCCCATAGATTTTCTATAGTGTTAAGGTCAGGTGAGTTTGCTGACCGATTAATATAATAAAATAAATGGTCCTTAACCCGGGTTAAGGAATGCGACAGCTGAAACCCATGTCTTGCATATGTCTGTGCACAATGGTTTTGAAGCACAAATAGCAGTCCAGTCTTCCTTACATTTTGGGTTTTGTTTCACAATCCTCTCCAGGGTGCTGTTATCCCTATTGCTTGTACACTTTTTTCTCTTCGCCTCTGTATTAATGTTCATGGACATAGAGCTCTGTGAACAGCCAGCCTCTTTAGCAATTTTTGTGTGCCTTTTGTGTCTTGCCATGCTTGTTCAAGGTGTCACTGGTTGTCTTTAGGAAAACTGTCAAGTCAGCCATCTTTCCCATGATTGTGGAGTATAAATAAAGACTTGAAACATATCAGTCTGTGTGTAATAAATGCAAATAATATACAAGTTTCACTTTTTAAATGGAATTATGGAAATAAATCAACTTTTTCCTGATATACTAATTTTATGACCAGCACCTGTATACAAAGAGAAATCCATATACAAACCTAATTTTAAAAAAGTTAAAGTTTAAAAAAGGTACAAATTGTGGAATGATGTGGAATGACGTGAAATGATGTGGAAGTTTCAAAATTCCATATCTTATTCTGAATAGAACATAGGTGAAATGATCATTTACAGATAAAAATTTCGTGACAACAACACATCTGAAAAAAGTTGTGGAAAGGCAATGTTTACTATTGTGAGACATCCCCTTTTCACTTTAGAACAGTCTGTAAACGTCTGGTGACTAAGGAGACAAGTTGCTCAAGTTGAGGGATAGAAATGTTCTCCCTGAGTAAATGAAACAAATATTGATTTATGCCTACCAATAATCACACAACAGGCCCGTCATTTAAAAGCAAAAAAGACCAAGACAAAACAATGCGTGAAGGACAAGGGTATGTTAGCAAAATGTGTAGTGATAGTAGCCGATTTATTCTGAAGAAATTAAGAAACAAAGTACATTTTTATGAAAATTACACAACTACTATAGTCTATTGTGTAAGAAGCTTACAGACAGTAGATGGATATTTTAGATCTTGGCTAAACCCAATGACTAGACTTAAGTAACAGGAGGAATAAAGAAAGAATCTTCATTAAATGTAGCGGTACAGTACATTATAGCTTGTTGTCTGAAAAAAAAAGACAATAAATGTTATCCCATGTATATTGGACATGCAAGGTGCCTAACAATGGATACCAGAGTGCAAAAGCTGAGGAAAAAACCAGGGTGAGGAATGTGGGGAATGGACATTTGTGTTATTACGAGAAGCAAAACAAATAATGTTTAGTAGAAGTAGAGTCATTGTAGAAGCAAATAGCATTATTAGAGGAGAGCTGACAGATCCTATAAAAATAAAACAATTTGGAAAAATAAAAGAGGGTCAGTGGCAGCTGAATTAGTAAAGGAAAGCACAGTTATAGAGTTGGAGTTAGAATGTCACTAGTAATCACTTTGTGCATCTAAATGCCAATATAATAGCCAGAAAAATAATTTACAGTACACCCAGTGAATCCTATCAAATCAAGATTGTGTCTAAGATTATATATAAAATCAACAATTTATCATAGACAAACAGCACAATAAAGAAAAGATAGGCTTGGTTTTAATTATTATTTCCCTACTCATCCATGGTTTTTGGGGCTGGTATGGAGATGGAAGTATATCAGGGCTTTCAATTAAAATTTTTGATTAATTAATCACAAAAAACACATTAACAAATATTAACACTGATTACTTGCTTTCCTTTTTGCCCTTTGGCCTGGCACATCATTAGGACTTTCAGTCTCTACAATACAATTGAGGCAAATAAAATTGCAATACATGACCTTAGTAGTAAACATAAGTTTTGAAACTAAGTTAAAGGCTTGGTGAGAAATATGGTAAATTTTCTTAAGGTAATTAGCTCAGCCCTTTCCTCCCCATCCCGTTCCTTATTCTTTCTTTCATGCACTATGCTCTTTTTGCTGCTTTTTTACACTCATATCGCTGGTAAATTATGCATTTTATTGTGCAGTAGACAGGTCAACAACTTATATGAGAGCCAACTGTGATGTATCCACCAATTGGGCCACTTTATCAGACATCATATGTCATCTGCCTGGTGTTCCTAATCCAGTGACATTTTGTGTATATATACTATATCACTATAAAAAAGATCTCATGGAGAAAACTTCAAGTTAAAAAAAACTTATCTCAAAAGAATGACCTTTAACAAATGAGAATACCCACATTTTAGAATCTTTTTCTAACAAAGAAATGATTCTAACACATTTCACACTACAGGGTAACTCGCTGTGAGGCGCACATCTTAAACCATGAGAATATGCTCTGGTGTGTGCATTAAGCACAGCCAGTGGGGCAGTCAAGCAGCGCCGACTGTGTTCAGAGGCTATTGAAGCATGATACCAGGATTTTGGCCCAGAAATAATTTTTTTGGTAAGAGAGAAAAGACAGTTCATATTAATAATAAATAGCCTGTTTTCCAAACTTAAGAGTGGAGCAGAGAGCCTGAGGCCTGTCAGCTTGATATGTAAATAAGAGGAGCAAGGCTACAATAAGCAATAAACATGCTAATTTTAAACGTGCATAGGAACCACTCATCTATGAGAGTGGAGAACTGTGTTTAGGAATCTTAGGGGGTATCAAACAGCATGACAGTTTAGGAGAAAGAAAAAAAGGTGAGAGAAGGAAAAGAGTAGAAAAGGATGTCGTCGTTTGAAACACAAAAGTTTAAAGTTTATGAGATTAAAATGTAAAAATATTGCATTATTGTTTAAAGCTGGCTGTCACTGGAACCATGTTTTCTTACACTTCCGGAATTTAAGGACATCATTCCTCTTTTCCCTGCTGATTAGAGCTGTGCTGGTCGGTCATAGGTGTTTGTCAGCTAATGCATTTAATAGCATTGTATTGCAATAGCATTTTGCAAACCCTGGTAGATATTCAACTAAGCTGTGAATGCTTATATGAGAACTGTACAGTTTCTGAAGGTGATTCTTCATCACCTTCAGAATTATTATACAATTATTTCTGATAGTCTGATATTGATACCCACATGGAAATTCTTTCTGTACATTTACCCCATCTGGGGTTGTACTTATAACACACAGAGCAGTGTGCTGCCCCCTATTAAGGTGCACGGGGGAATAAATGC
>JAOUQV010135793.1:0-15785 GCA_028565295.1 Aspidoras spilotus
GCCAGCACAGCGCCCGGGGAGCAACTGGGGGTTGGGTGCCTTGCCCAAGGGCACTTCAGCCATGACTTGTCGGTACTCGGAATCAAACCAGGGACTTTCCGGTCGCAAGGCTAGTTCCTTAACCATAAGCCACAATGTGGACTGGATTATAAGGTAGCAGACTACTACAAGCAACTCAAAACAGAGGACACGGGAGACTTATTGGTGCAACCATCCATCGCAAAGCTGTGACTGCTTCATGACATAAAGTATTGAATTGAATGCTCTATTAAATGCATAAGAATCTGATTTTTATCTAATAAACAATCTATAAATTCTAACATAAACTAGCTCAAAGCATTGTTGCATTTCTACATTATTTAACAATAAAAATAAAAATAATCATCTGTATGTAGTAGCAATAAACTGCTGGTTATGCTTCACCCTAAGGAATTGGGTTTACACGTTTGGTTCACATCCTACCGAGCATAAATGTAGCTTAATTATGGTCTTAGTGCCTAGCCGGAGGTCCAAGACAAAAGCAGTTAATTAGTTTCATTAGCTACACAGGAAACATTCCCCAGTGTTTACACCAATATATTAGACTAGATTTATAAAGAGAAAAACAAACCCTGCTTGCTATTTAAGTATTTATTTATAAAAATTCTTATGCATAAATACTGTACATTTTGTATAATATCCATCCATTTTTTTTCCTCTTAATCCACATGGGGTTGTGGGCCAGTGCATGTCTTCGGAATCCAGAGTGCCCAAAGAAAACCCATGTGAACACGGTGAAAATATGCTCCACTCAGAAATTTCCCAGGTCTTTCCACCTGGGGATCGGAACAGAGTTCTTTTTGCTGTGAGGTGACCGCTCTACCCACATTTATTATCATAATGTTAACCCAAGTGAAAAAATCGCATTGTATTTTATTTTTTTTTTTTCTAAGAACATTTCCTCAGTATCTTATTAGTTACATCACGTTATCCAGGTCTTAAGGCCCCGAATATTCTGCTGTAACTTCCATTAGGATAAAGCAATCGGAATAAACAAAGTACACCACATACATAGATATATGTGTAATATATTGCAAGGACCCCTTCCTTAGTACACTACTGAGTGTACACTAGTACACTCAGTTTTCTTAAAAAATATATATATATTAAAGAGATTAAAAATTGTCTAAAAGATTGAACAAAGCACCCTCAATGAGCTAAATGTTTATTTAATAAAGACAAATAATCATGCATGCACATAACATTTATGGTCTAGTTCTCAAAGCAGCGCCTGAATACATTGTTTGGTGCTTACCTTTACAACACACATCCTACAATCATGCATCATCACTACCCTCCGGACTGCTCGTAGCACTTTCTTTAAACATGGTGGATGAAAATGATGGATGATTTCTTTCTTCATGGTTGAGCCTACTGCTGTTTGCATCCACAGATCAAGAGTTGGACAGGTGCATCAGGGATGAGAGTCGAAAGTCAGATGGGTGACATCTGTACTTGTTTTTTTTTTTTATTAAGAAGTGAAATACCCTTCTCACGCAGCACTGCTCAAGGGCAGAGTAAGGGACAACAGATTAACGTTGAGAATGCTGGAGTAACTTTCTGAACTGCTTCGTCTTCCACTCATCCCATAAACCACAAGACTGAAAGAGTTGCAGAAGCAACTGTGCTGTTCAGTTCAAACTCAGATTAATTATTCCAAGGACATCTGTAGACAACTCTTTATTAGACACAGACACAATGTACACAATTTCCTTATTAGCTTTTGTTATGTCTTCTAAACCATCAAGAGCACTCCAAAATCCGGCTGCCCTAATTTTTCACTTGGATCTGACCTGATTGACTGTGCACTGATTTTAAAGATGCGGGTCTCTCCTCTCATGAGAATCCACCACTAACATTTACTCCAAGCCTTGTGAAAAGAGCAATGTCTTTCTCATATGGACGCACAGGATGTGCATTCTACACTTTGTAAAAGGCCAACAGAAAATATTCAGTGCCACTGTTCCTCATTCAATTTCTTGTCATCTGTCCAACGGGTATCTGGATTTCTAGTCATAGTGCAAACTAGTGATAATAGATTCAGCCATGTTTACATGCTCTTGGCTTTTTTTGTGCTTTCAAAAAGCAAAATTTTTCCCCCACATATAAAGTGATTTTTACAGCATATTGTTCACAACATATCTGTGTGGTTATCATTTGCCTAGATCTTTGCTACCTCCTCCAGCCAGTCTGCCATTATGTATGGTGGTGGAAGTCCAAAGTAGTTACTTCATGTGGCTTTAATTTTGGCCACACAAGCGCACCTGTGCAGCATTCATTTGCATCCCTCCATATAAAATTATATAATGTTAATCAGGGTCTCATTCATGTGAATTGCCCTGTATTATTATGTCTGTATAAGTATAGTCAATTAAGTTGATGTTTACTGACAGATATTTAGAGCTTTAAAGTGTTGTGTTTCTGTACCAGGGTTTCGCCGTTGAACCATCCACACAAATATAACCAAAGAACGAGATAATGAGCCAAAGTAGACAAACTGCTGCAGTAGACATGGGTCTACATCTTGTCTGTATCTTGCTTTCTTCTGCATGCTATAATTAATAAGAATGTGGACTAACCCGTTATAAACCAGATGTCTGTAATCCAGTGATTATTTGGTGTAGATCTCCAGTACTAAACAGCTCATTACAGTAGATGCTAATATGTTTGATAATAAAATTATTGGGTATTCTTGGCAGACCTGGCAACACTACAGCATATTTCAGCAGTTGTAGGTTTAATGACTCTTGACCTTGCTCGTCAGTGCACAATTTACCCCGGCAATAGCTTCTTATATTTTCTTCCATAGTTTTTTATAACTGCAGAGGAATTCCTGACGAATTCAATCATCAAAATAACAAACAAATCAGTCTGGTGTTTGTAGTATTTTTGTTGGAGTGACCTTTACGCCTTTGAACTTGAAAGGGCAAATCCAACAGCTTGTAAATTTCACTCAAGTTTGCAGAGACGAGTGAAACTGAATGCAGTTGCTCTACCGGCGAAGAGAAAGCTAGCAAAGTCAGATAGTTTTTTTTTTTACCTTGGGGCTGTAAATGTTCCAAGATTTGGCTCTGGCAGAAAGCTAATTCTAGCGTATTGCTAGAAATTGATTCATCACTTGGAATGACTGGTTCCTGCTGGGGACATTGTATGGACTTACAAACTCTTACACCTCCACACACATTTACAAACCCTCTTTTACAGACTGTTTAACCGGTTATCACTCAAATTAGGATGGGATTCCTATCTGCTCAAGGTTTTTTCCTTGTCACTGTTGCTGGCCTGTTCTTTAGAGATAAAATGTAACTTGTATAATATTTGTGATTATAACATTTAATTTTGTAAAGCTGCCTTGCACAAATGTTGCATTTAAAAAAAACAATATAGAAAATTGAATTGAAATAAATAAACAAACAGCCAGGCAACAGAGAGTTGCAGTTGTGATACTACACAGTGAACGTGGCTGAAGAGTAAAAAAAGTAAATGCATATGCACAAATCAGTAGTTTGGTGACTTGGCTTTAGTGAGTTGGCAGATGTAGTACTTCTGCACTGCCATTTTGGATACTGGAAACCTTTGGCAATGGCTTCAGCATTAATCACATTCGGCACACATATGTGATGCACTATGTTGGTCGCCAGTGATGAACCAAAGTGTCAAATATATATATAATAACCTCTGGAAATAACCTCTATATAAATATAGCCACAGTGGGACAATTGACTGCATGCATCTCTGAGTCCCAAGTACTTTCCTTTTCCTTGTTCGAAACTGTTAATACAGTATCAATAATGAATCAAGCAGCGCCTTTTTTAGGATTATAGTGTTTAAGTTTTTTAGAAAAGCGATTGAAAATATAAAACACTTGTCAGATGAAAATAAACTACAAGAAAGGATGCCAATTTCATCTGATTCACCTTTTATATGTAATATAGCTCTTGCTAAATTAATAGCTCCTGATTAGCAGTTTATTGTTTCATTTCCCCCCCACTATTTATTCTTTAGGTAAAAATTACCTTAATGTACACAAACAACAAAATATAGCAAACTAATACTGTAATAAAAACCCAAATCAGAAAAATTATATTAGTTATATAAGTATATTATGGAAATGTGGAATACCATGTACTGTTTCTTAAATGTGGCTTTTAATTCATTGCAGAAATAGCCTGAAGGCTTTTTTTTTGTTCTGTCTGGTCATCCATTCCTTTTTTTTGGTATTCCAAATCTTTTTGGACAGGGATCATTTAGGTCTAGCGGGAGAGTCAAGAGTGTTACAATGAGGATGGCAACATTAAATGTAGGAGCAATGACAGGGAAAGGTAGAGAACAGGCTGACATGATGGAGAGAAGACGGGTGGACACTATGTGTGCGAGGCTCAAAGCATCGGTGCAGGTTTTAAACATTTCTATCATGGTGGGATAGGAAGAGAAATGGAGTCAGGGTAGTCCTGAATGAGGACTATGCAAAGAGTATTGTTGGGGTGAAAAGAGTGTCAGATAGGGTGATGGGTTTATTAGAGGTGTAATGGCAAATGTTGTCAGTGGCTACGCAGTACAAATTGGCTGTGAGTTGGAGGAGAAAGAGAGATTCTTGAGGGAGCTAGATGAAGTGGTGGAAGGCATTCCCAGAGAAGAGAGAGTGGTGATTGGTGCAGATTTCAATGGGCATGTTGGTGAAGAAAACAAAGTAGATGAGGAGGTAATGGGCAAGTTTGGTGTTAAGGATAGGAACTTAGAATGGCAGATGGTGGTGAATTTGCAAAGGATAAAAATGGCTGTTGTAAACACATTTCCAAAAGAAGGAGAACATTGGATGGTGGTTTGCAGGATGACTCTGGTAGTTATGAAGAGAAGGGGGGGCAAATGTAGAGAAGAGGACCAAATGGTGGAAGTTGAGAAATGAGGAATGCTTTGAAGAATTCAGAGAGGAGTTGAGAAAGGCTTTGGGTGGTAGCAAGGATAGAAATGAAAATGTACTGACAGGTGAGGAGAGGGTGAGGGAAAGATGGAAGGAGTATTTTGAGGAGCAGGTTAATGAAGAGAATGATGGGGAAAGGAGAGCGGAAGGCATAGAAATAGTAGAACAGGAGGTAGCAAGGATGAAAAAATATCTTTGAAAAGGACGAAGAAGGAAAAAGCAGTCAGACATAAAGACATACCGGAGAAAGTATGGAAATGTATTGGAGATATGGGAGTGGAGTTTTTAACTAGATTATCAATGAGATTCTTGAGTGAAAGGATGCCTGAGGAATGGAGGGAAAGTGTACTGTACCGATTTATAAGAACAAGGGTGATGTGCAGAGTTGTAACAATTACATGGGTATACATTTAATGAGTCCCACAACAAAGATTTGGGAGATTTGTAGAAGCTAGGCTTAGGCAATCAGTGACTGTGAGAAGCAGTATGATTTCATGACAAGAAAGAGCACCACAGATGCGATCTTTACTTTGAGAATTTGATAGAGAAGGTCAAAAAGGGCTACACTGTGTCTTTGTCGTTTTAGAAAAAGCTTAGTTCCCTGCTCTCACTACAGATCACAATGTCATCTGCAAACATAATTCCTTCTCTCCGTCCTTACTGTCTAACCTCTCGTACAACTCATCATAGGAACAGCTAGAAGAGAACTTGAATAGGTGGAGGTATGCTCTAGAAAGGAGGGGAATGAAAGTCAACACTTGTAAGATACATTTGTGTAAAGAAGAGGGAAAGAGAGGTAGAACTGTCAGGTTACAGAGAGAAGTGGTAACAAAGGTGCAGGTGTTCTTATACTTGGAATCAACTGATAAAAAAATGGGAAGTGTGGCAATGAGATGAGGAAAATAATACAGGCAGGATGGCGTGGATGGAGAAAAGGGTCAGGAATGCAAGTGTTGCAGCAAAAGTGAAAGGAAAGGTCTATAAGAGAGAAGTGAGTCCAGCCTTGTTGTATGGTTTGGAGACAGTGGCACTGACTAAGTGACAGGAAGTATAACTGGAGGTTGCAGAACTTAAGATGTTGAGGTTCTCATTAGGAGTGACTGGGATGGATAGGATTAGGAATGGCATCCCACAGGTTTTATAATGACCCAAAAACAAAAGAGAAAATTATAGGTGTTCTTTAAAATTCTTACGTTTGGTTAAGGTCAAAATAACCCATGATCTGTAGGAGGCAGAGAGAAAGACCAAAGAGGAAATATATGGATGTGGTCAAGGTAGACATGCAGGTAGTTGGTGTTAAAGCAAAAGGTGCAAAGGACAGAATGAGGTGGAAAAGATTGACTCGCTCTGGCAACCCCTGATAAAGAGGGAGGCTGAAAGACGATTCTTGCATTCTCCTTACTGTACCAATTTTTTGGTTTTATGTTGTACATGACTAATTTAACTGCTAAAAAATTGGGTAAATTAGTGGTCAATTAATTATGGATCATAGTTTCTTTAGGTTACCGATCAGAAGATTGGCGGTTAAAGCCCTAATACTAACAAGCTTTAACTTTTGTGTTCTTGAGCAAGGCCCTTAACCCAGGCTGTCCCTCCACTCTGCCCCCAATAGAAGGTAAAAGGTGCAATTATGAATGCGTAACAAATAAAGGCTTATTACTATTTTCATCAAAGTAACATTTACCTTCACCAACCTGCATGATATTTAGCTTGGTTGTAGCTCCACATGCAGAATTTAAGCTACTTGTCGCTAAGTGCTTGTTGCCTTTCGTTTGTGCTCATTGAATTAGGGTAGACACAGAAACTTTGGGCAAGAACTTGACAGACATTTTGACTTAATCTGTAAGGAAGTTATCCTCTAAGATGCACAATATCCTAGTTACTAAAGATTCTTTGTGGAGAAGTATAACCAAGTGAATTCTTTTGCTATTACTTGCACATTACTTTAAATTCATTAGCCAATACCTGTAATCTTACAACAAAATTCTTTTGTCCACCAATTCTGAAATATAGGCAGGAAAATCTCCCTTGAGGTCAATTTCTGCTAATTTGCCTATATCTCATCATGTAAATTCTCAAGCGTAGTGATAATTCACAATCTGAATCACTGCAACATTGTAAAAGTGTCCACCAAATTTGTTTAAATTGTCTATAGGTTGTCGCTGCAATGCAGGTCGTTCTAGTTTTTTCGTTCATGTTATGTGTAGGTTGATATTACACATGGACATTTGGTACATTTAGTTATTTATATAAATCATTCCTTGTACTGTTCCACTTTAAGTGAGATTTTAAAATGGGTCATTTTGACCTTAACCAAATGTAAGACTTTTAAAAGACACCTATAATTTTCTCTTTTGTTTCTGGGTCATTATAAAACCTGTGGGATGTCTGACTTCAGATCACCTGCCTCATTCGTAAGCTGTTCTCCCTGGGAAATGGCAAATGCTCCTCAGGTTTACAGAAAAATATTTTGTACAGAATGTATGAAAAAGAGATGAATATTTTTCCTGCATATTTCTTTATGGAACATTTAATAATATTCAACCACATACTTAGTATTACATTGCTAATTGTGTCGCAAACTGGCAGTTTGTGTGCAAAAATTATTTCTAACAATGTATAATGCTAATGTTCATGGGTTTACCAGCCAAAGAACATTGAATGACAATAGTGTGCAGGGCAGGGGAAGAAATTTTCTGCTTCCCTATTAGATGGAGGTCATAGCCAGTAGGCAATGGACTATGTCCTTTATGGCTATGACGCACTTCTATATTATAGTATGGCTCCTATTTTTCCAGAACTATTGTTTACAATGTTTTTCATACTCAAAACCTAGTTTTATTAGTAGTGTCTGATCAAAATGACAGCTTAGCTAACAGGTTAATTACTTTTACCTTTGTGAGGTAACATGATAAAAGCAAGTATTTCCTCTACCTTCCCATCTGTGTATGTATGCAAAGGTTTCCTTAAACATCCAATAAGCATTTTTGACATTTTCAGAAGCACCTGCAAACATTTCATAAGAAATCCATTACTTTGATATGTGAATGGATGAGCCCAAAATTTATGTATTTTTGGCTTACATAAGAGATGTTTGGGGAATTAAAAATACTGAATTTTAGCATAAAAACGTCATACCATATATGAAACATGGTAATGGTAGTATCATGGTATGGGTCTGTTTGCTGAATTCTGAATTAAACCCCAAAATAAAATGTCAGGACATATGTCTCTTGGGTCATGAAGCAAAACCCTAAGTCATCCTATAAAAGACTGGTTAAAGAAAAATAAAATGTTGAATAGCTAAGTAAACTAGCATTCTAAAGTAGCGCTGTTTATCATTTGTTTGCTAATCCATACAACTAGAAAATTGCTTAACCCATATATCTCATATTGCCCTTAAATTCCGGTAGTCTCCTGTATTTACATGTTGGCACCCTGATGCCTACAAGACAGATAAAATCTCCTGGAATCTAGGAAGAGCGGCTAAGAGCGCACCGCACGCAATTGCGCATACGTCACGAGACACTTTTCAATCTGATGCCAAATAAGATAAGCAAATTCATTTATCTAGACGTTTCAAGCAAATTCGAGTAAATCTGCAAACAGCAATAAAGTACAATGAATGCTTGCAGAAGAGCCCAAAGGTTTGCCTATGTCGTAGCCCAAGCTGTAAAAGTTGGCAAAAAGTAATGTTTTGTTATCAGCCATATTTTTTGGAGCTTAAGGAAATGTATTTGTTTAACTTGGTATTATCTGAGATAAAGCCCCATTATGGCATTGGTTTTAACAATGGTTTTAAAAGTAATTATTTTTCTGCTGTGAGGCACGAACGCCGATTTAATTTAGAAAAAGATTTTTTTCCTGATGTTATTTTGCATGTTCCATTTCCAGAGCATTTTGACTGATGTGTTTGGAAAGCTCAGTACAACATTCATGACATCTGCTTTGTATGTCAAACAACTAACTCGGCCATGAATTTTAACAAGATTTTTATTTTCTCAGCTCTCCTGGTCAGCATTACAATTTGATAAGTGGTATAAAATTACAGCTGGTTCTGGGTTCTGTAAAAAAAATATATATATCACCCACAGTCTAATAATAAGTCTTGTCACTGAGCACATTACAAAGCTTTGTGTAAACTGATAATGAGGTTCGGGCTCACGTGGCTGTATTGATATTCTGCTCCAGCATTGTGTTCGGAGAAATTTGTGATGTATGAGTCTGTATCTAATTAAGCGCATTTTTCTCACTGAACTCTAGCACATTTTGGAGGATTTAAGAACCTTTCAGCATCATGCAGTACTAAGGTATTGGTAGCTTAAGTGGTTAATAGTTTGAGTGGTCTGGAGATGCAGAGCCTTGGAGTATTTGTTTTTGTGCTATATACACTATATTTCTAAAAGTATTTGCTCACCCATCCAAATGATCAGAATCAGGTGTTTCAATCACTTCACCACAGATGTATGAATTCTTCAGCATACCAAGCCATTTTGGACAATTCCATGCTTCCAACATTGTGGGAACAGTTTGGAGCTAGACCCTTCCTCTTCTAACATGATTGTGCACCAGTGCACAAAGCAAGGTCCATAAAGACATGGATGACTGAGTCCGGTGTGAATGAACTAGACTGGCCTCATAGTCTGATGGACTGTCTTTGGGATGAATTAGAGTGGAGATTGAGAGCCAGGCCTCCACATACAACAGTATTTGACCTTACAAATGCGCTTCTGGAAGAATGGTCAAAACTTCCTTTAAACATGCTCCTAAACTTTGTGGACAGCCTTCCCAGAAGAGTTGAAGCTGCAAAGGGTGGACCCACATCATATTAAACCCTATGGATTAGCTCATATGTGAGTCAAGACAGAGAAGCCAATACTTTTGGAAATATAGTGTATGTAATTTCTGTTTGATTCCAATAATTTTTAAAGTGAAATTTGCTGAATTTGCATATTCCTTGTTCAAATACAGAGAGAATCGCGATGTAAAGCAGTGATTATCTTATGCCAATATGGCAGGATTATCTGGCCCATTTCGAGATGATTTTTAAAACGATCCTCTTCCATTATTATCCTGTAATGTACTCTACCCATATATTTACACCCCAGAATCATGTAGTGTGAGATGCACACAGAAATTCTGGTGAGAAATGTGAGGTTAATGGCATAAAAGACCCTCGGGTCAGGAATGTAACTAGCTTGCTTTCACATTGTATCAGTTCACAAGACATTTCCGCATGGTTTTAAGGATCAGAGCCTTCAGTCAGGAGTTTATTTTGAAAGTGTGGGGTGTAATTAATCAGGGAAGATATAATGTAGTGTGGGATTTTTGGAGCAGAGCAAAATCTGTGGAAATGTTGTAATGTGGGGTTTTTATCTTTTAAACACAAATTCCAGATTTATTAACTTCTGCCAAATGGGACATTGAGGATTACCTTGAATTGCACAATCCCTAACTACATGGATAGGGTGTGTAATGGTATGTACCTTTTGCAATTTCTCTGTACATCAGCAAAATAATGTTTGTAGACACAAATCTTTTCTCTTCGCATAGTCTAGGTCATAATCTGACAGAAAACTGATTTAATCGGGCAGAAAACCGCACTGGTAATGCACATGGTGAGGCAGATAGTTCCTCACTGAAAGGGCCCTGTCTGACTCCACAGGTCTACAAATAATTGCTTAAATATTAGACCATTGGCAGTGAATGCAAACTATTACATTTTGTTTCAATTAGGGCTACGCATGAAAAATGACGAATGTGCGATGACTATTTTTTGTTTCCTTGCCTCAAAGGGATCATAATGGGGGTCAAGGTTTGATTTCTTATAAACGCTTGTGATTGCAATACTAAAAGTGATTTCAAATAATTTTTTAAAATCTGTACAAAAGTTTTTTTTTTATAGCCTCATAAGTTATTTCCACGTGTCATATTTTCTAGATCAAGTTTAAGTGCTTCTTCTTACATTTTACTGCTCATACTTCAACCAGACCCGCAAGGCCTTTGAACATCACACGAAATGATGTCTAACATTAGCCTCTTGCAACCCAAACCCAGATTTCATCCTGTCTCAGACTCTTGCATCATTTATTTCTTTGTAAATAGCACAGCTCTTTTGTAAAGGTCAATTTTTATGCCATTTACAAAAAACCTTCTCAAGGCTGATGATGCAATTGTCTTTTGTTCTCTAACTATTAAGAATTAATAAGTAGGATCTTTCCACAGAAATGTCATCTCCATTGTTGGGTTGGAAAGTTACTGTGTTTTATGTGTTGTAAGGTGTAGGTGTAGCTCAGTTTTAATCAATTTTTGTAGAACTTCCATCCTTCAAGCCAGGACCTAAAATTTGATTTGAGCCTGTTGTCTTTAAGGACACAACAATTTATCAAATATATATCAGGTTTTCTTATAATTAAACCATTTCCTCCTTATTTTAACAGATTTAAGATCAGAAATCATCTATGAATTCAATTGGAGTTTTACACAATTTTTTCAAGCTGTCTAAAAACATTAGCAACTGTTTTTATTGACTATCATGCGATTAAAGACCAGGTTTTCTTTCCTCTTGTGGTAGTCGGTGCTGTTTAACATGGATATAATGACCACATTCATTTGATTGGAATCACCACAGAACTTGTCAAAGCTTGGCAACAAAGGAATGGGAGCTATGGGCTGGGCTTTATAGCCACATCTCTTTCAATAAGATTAACAGCTTCAGTTAAATGGTCTAGCAACACACAAACTCCCTTATTGATCCTGAGGTCAGTCCATGCCTCATACATAAGTTCTATCAAGTACAAAGGACATACCTTTTTGACTGGTAATGAGAGTTCGAGTAGTCACTCTTTAAAGTGGGACACAGAGGCCATGCCTCCTTCATGTGCCATACCATGAAAAACATTTTAAAACCGGTGCACTAGAGTAACCATGCCTTTTTAATAAGATATGCCATGCCTCTTTGCCTAGCAACAAACACAAGCCACACTTCCTTAATAGAACCTGAAACTTTATTCCTCATTCAGAGAGACTATTTCCAAAATGGCTTACTTCCATACTAGTTAGGATGCCTATATAGTATGTCCGAAGTATACCTAGTATACGTCAAGTAGTATGCGCAAAGTTCCCGGATGTAATACTGTGTTGGGAGAGATTTGCTAGTAACTGAGCCTCAATTTTTCTTAAAATTCCCCTAGTAGGAAGTAGTCAAGTATGCCATTATGGAAACAGCCATGGTCTGTCAGATAGAAAGGCGACGCCTCTTTCGCATCTACTGACAAAGACAGAAGCTACACCATTTTCCGTTGAATGTGATGGGCTACTGTACTGCAGTCAATTTGTAAGCAATACGGCACAAAATGTAAAAATGGTAGGAATTTAAAATTGTGTATGTGGATGATCGAAATGTCTCTCACCTAGCCAATGTGCAGAATAACATTTCTCATTTCACTTCTCATCTCTGCCAGCTGCAGGGATATGGAAGGTTGATGAGTGCTTTCACCTTCATTTCCAAAATTCTGTTTGCGTCTATAAGCATTTTTTTTTTTTATATATAACTTTTGAAAACATGCTTGGAGAGCTCTGTTCGGATCACTCTTGTCCAACAAACAAAATAACCAATATGCAGCATCGAATCTGAAGTATTTGTCAAGGTGTGAGACGGACACTGTTTTCTCCTGCCCAGATGCGGAAAGTGTTAGCACTGTCTATCATCTATCTATGTCTGGTCTGAGGAAATGGAGAAGAGCAAGTATAAACAAAAGTAACACTGGGTATTTCTCTATGTGTTCTTTTCTTTTTCTCGTGTACTTGTGAAACGTCATCAGTTTCATTACATTCTTCACCCGAGTACTGGTCAGAAGTATGCAAACTAGACAAATACAATTCAAATGCACCTCATTTAATCAAGTATGCTTCGGGGGGTGACTTGTGGCAGCCAGATATCCCAGAATACATTTCGCTCTGCAAGTTCTCCTCGCTAGTTTGGGCCTATGCATCTTGGATCAGTCGTTACAAAAATAAGTGTAGTTCATTTCCATATGGATTTCAATTATTACAGATCTTACAGATAGTTGTTTTTAAAAGCCAGTAGGGTGGCAAAGTGGATAGTGCTTTGGCAAGCAAGATGACCCAAGTTTGGGTGACCTGGGGATTTCTGTTTGGGGTTCTCTCCTTGTCTGCGTATATTTACTCTGGCTTTTCTGCTTTCCTCCCACAGTCCAAAGACATGCATGGTATGTGAATTGGAGATGCTAAGTTGTCACTGACTTGAGTATAGATATGACTTGAGTATAAGATGTGAATCTTGTGTATGAGTATAACCTTGTTCCTGTCGTCAACATGGCTATCGGTGTTGAAGATGATGTTAATAAACAAATAAAACAAAAGACACATAAAAACCAGAAGCATAAATAACAGGAGCAGCTGACAAATTAGGGTGCTCGGTCAGCTTAACCCTATACCCTGGAGCACATCCAAACATCGCAAAGTTTATGATGGCATATGACATGACATATGGCTTATAATAAAATATTTACAGGATCTATTTATTTTTCTGATGGTTCCAATTGACAATCAGTGCTTTGTTTATTTTTGTGTTCGTCTCTGGATATAAAGCCAGATGTTTGTCCCAGTCTACAGCTGTTGCAGAAATCCATATCCGTGTTTGGTAATATCATTTTTATGGAATAATTTGAAATTAGCGCTGTTACTTAGGGCAAATGTTATCTGTAATCTGCAGCATCACAAAAGTGTCTAAATGCCTTCTTTATCTTCATTAAAATCCAATTATTTTCACATCAGTGAAGTCCATTTATTTTATTATTGGAGGAAATCTGCTTGTTGTTTGTTGATTGCCTTGCTTAAGCTCGTTGTTAATAATTCACTTACGTTGTCAGAGGATGAATTTAGCAGATTTGTAGATGTGAAATATAAGGTACAGATTGCCATAATAAAAAAATAAATCACTGTGTAGCTTCAATGAGTGCAAGTATGTTGTTAATTATTGTTGTCTATCCATTGCTTAATCCACACAGGGTCGCAGGCTTGCCAGAGCCCGGCAACTCTGAGCGCAAAGGCAGGGACAATTCGGTTGAAGTGCAGGAACGTTGATTAATTGTAGGGCACACAGTCACGCACCTTAGAGGGCCATTTTAGAGACCTAGCATGCATGTGTTTGGAATGGGAGAGGAAATTTTAACACCCTAAGAAAAGCTGCATGAACAACCAACCTGGGGATTGAATCTGGGTCCTTCTTGCTGTGAGGTGACAGTGCTACACACTGCAGCACCATGCTGCCTAATTATTGTTATTTTATTATATTTCTGTTTGTTGATTATATGATTGTAAAGCAGTTGATAAAAGCTTCATGATCCTTGCTCTAATTTACGTCCACATCCAAACTTTTGGCAACTTCTTGTGTCACTGTGGATATTTCTGCGATTTCTGTGCTGACCCGAATGTCTAATTGTTAGAACCTTATGGGGTTTGGCTTCGCTCATCCTATAGTACTGAGATTTACTTCATTATAATAATTGCAGCAGTATAGGGATTTTATTACTTTCTAAACTGGTCCATACTTTGGTTTAGTACAAATGCAACTCAACCGGGTTTCCATTGATTGGCATTTAAAGGCGTTACATCGAAAGATTCTTTTGTATCGAGAGATTTTTTAAAAAATGGCATATTTTGCACCCTTATTTCCAGGAAGATGGAGGCTCAGAGCTTTGCTCGTAACTTTGAATCATCAAGCACAGTTGTTTGCTTCCCAGAATCTTAGTCATATTATATTTGTTCATTGCAATGAATAATATCTTGGTTTCTTTGTCCATCCACACAAATCATGCGGTTTGTTTGTTGTTTAACGGTTGGGTACAAGTGGCGCTTAAATTTCGCAAACAGTGTTTCCATTACACTTTTACGTAACACAGTTTTTCTGACACGCCTAAAAAAACCAAGAGAGTGTATAACTCTTTTCTTGAAAATCGGGTGTTTTTTTATTTTATTACCCAATTTTATATTGATATTTATCTTTTACACATCTAGTTACTGCGTGGAAATATAAACAAAATATGTAAGAATTATTTCTCAGTGCACCAGCAAAAAGCATGTGTGTAAATCACCAGGCTGTTTAATTTACCACTTCGACAACAAGTGCTGCAATTAAGGCGGGTTTACTACCACTTTCTGTGCCAAGCACAAACCCGATTTAACTCTATATATATGTTCATTATGTCTACAATGGTTTTTAAATAGTATGGAATCCGGGTAATCTGATTGGGATTTTTTAAAAATAGTTTCCAATTCAAATAATTCAAAATGTGGGAGTTTTCCTGAAGCAGCATAATGGGATTTAATCCTTCTAAACTTCTTGCTGTTCCTGTCTTCCACTTTAGCTAGTGTATAATTATCTAACATCTCAGTGTTTAAGAAATAACAGAGCACTTAAACCTGTGTGTTTGACACATGACCCCCTTCACTGAGGCAGAGGTGTTCTACATGTTTAGTTTGAAAATAAGTGGTTATTTGAGTTAATGTTGCCTTTCTATCTTTCTATCTCAAACCAGTCTGCCCATTCTCCGTATAGCAACAACAAACATGCCACTTTCAAAGTGAATTAAATCACTGTTCTTCCCCATGCTGATGCTTAGTTTAGTACATGACTAAATGCATTGAGATGTGGCCATGTTATTGAATGATTAGATATTTGTGCTGACGAGCAATAATTAGGTGTACATACTAAAGTGGCCGGTGAGTGTAGATGAACTACAGGGGTTGATGACAATGAAACTGAAACCCCTGGTTTTAGACCACAATAATTTATTAGTAT
>JAOUQV010135897.1:5723-24359 GCA_028565295.1 Aspidoras spilotus
TGATTTGTCCCAACTTTTTTGAAATCGGGTTTGTATTTTTCAGAAAGTTAAAGAATTAAAATGCACAGAGATAAAATATACCTCTTACCATCTCGTGGAGTTTTCCCATGCCACAATTGACCTGACTTTCTCAGTCTAAATGAACGTTATATAAATTAAAAGGTTATGTTGTAATTTTCTAAAGATATATGAAAGAAATTATTATTTTAATTCATTTTACACTTAGCATCTCAGGGAGTTTTTCTATGCCACATAATTTGCTCTTTAGGGATAAACATTCTATAAGAAAATATTTTATGCATGTTATTTAAAATCACTTTAGAAATTAATTAATTATAATAATAATAATTATTACAATAAATGTGCTGAAGCTGCTGATGATGAATGTTACAGTTTATTGATAACAAGCAGTGTTCATTACTGAAACTGCTTTTTCAAAACTCTGAAAAAAACAAAAATAAAAACTTTTAATGACATTTTATTTCAATCCATATAGAAACATCTCATACATTCCACAGGGATTCATTGGTCATGAATATATTCAAGGACAACATGTTTTATGTTTCTCATAAAAAAAGAAAGAAAAAAGACAGTGGGGTTTTAGCCAAGGGAAGTATGAGGCATACAGCATAAGTAACAATGTGTGATTTGTCTTCGATAGCTTCTAGTATATCTAGTAGTTCTGTTTAGGTCTTGTTGCAAAATATATTATGTAAATGATGAGAAAAACTATTCCAATGACCAGTGCAGCGATATTCAGGTTCTTGGCTGTTCTGGAATGTGCACTAGCAGTTGTAGAATCACCAACAGAATTAGCTGTGTCAGTCTATAATAAGAAAGTGATATTAAATGTTTTATTAGCTTTTATTTGCAGTGAATAATTAAAACCTGCAACAAATAAATGGGGTAAATGACTTACCCGGCATGAGAACACAATTGCAGCAATTCCAATAGGTAAGCAGCAGCATAATGTGTTAATGATGGACCAAGCCATATAGGTTGGTGCATTAGTCATCCCGGCTGCAGTTCTATCCATATTTCACTCAATCTCTTCACTGGCTCAGTGAGTAAATTTTCAGGAGTAATGTGGGTTGTGTGTTAGAAGCATCTATAGATATTCACAGTGGGATGTGGCTTGGAAAAAGGGACGACCGTTTAATTAAATACCGCTTGTCTATATATTTCTCATGGCACAGAAGTAAAATGACAAAGATGATTAAGATTCTTTTAGAAGCATTAAGTACATATAATTGATTATTTTTTTAAGCAAACAATAAACATTAAAGTTTACTTACATGTAAATGCACATGCTTGCACAGAAGGAGGATGATAATATGCAAGTAATATTCAGAATAAATAGCACACATAAGCACCAACATCAATCAAACTAAACCAAACTAATATAATTCAATTAACAGGAATATAGTGGCGCTTGAATGTTTGTGCATCCTTAAGAATTTTCTGTTTTCCTGCATTTATTTAACCTTCACTGAGGATATTCCAATATTACATATCTGTGAGAGGCAAGTATATGTGCAGTGGCACTTGTACGTTTTTAAACCCTTTAGAATTTTTCGATATTTCTATATAAATATCAGACAAAAATAATTTATGGTAATTTATCAATTTAAGGAAAATGATCCAGTATTACATATGGGTTAGTGGCAAAAGTATGTAAACCTCATTAAAAATGGAGTAAGTTCAAGACCATTGTTACTCTCCAGGAGTGGTCATAAAACTCAATTCAAGAGCAAGACGTTTAATAGTTATCAGGGTCAGAAAGGACCCCAAGATAACTTATAAGCAACTGAAGGCCTCTCTCACATTGGCTAACGTTAATGTTCATGAGTCCACCATCAAAAAAACATAAAAAAATCAATGGTGTGCATTGCAGGTTTTCTAGGACAAAGCCACTGCTCTCCAAAAAGAAAGTTGTTGCTCGTTCGCAGTTTGCTAAAGACTGCGGGGACAAGCCAAAATGTGGACAGATGAGACCAAAATAGAACGTTTTGCTTTAAATGAAAATCGTTTTGTTTGGAGAAAGGAAAATACTGCATTCCAGAATAAGAATCTTATCCCATCTGTGAAACATGGTAATATTTTTGGTTTTTAATATTATGGTATGGTTTGCTTCATCTAGGTTAGGGCAATTTGTCACATCGGTGGAACAATGAATTCTGAATTATATCAAAGTATTCTATTCTAATTGATCTGTCCATGAACTAAATCTCAAGAGATGAAAAAAATGACTATATTGTGTACGTGTTGCTATGTGTATTCCATAAATAAAAAGTACTTATTGCATAATCATTTTCACCTATTGTGTGAGTCTGCAACTTACATGGAAATAGGAATAGTATGATCCTGCTAATAGGAAAGGGCTAAGTGGATATTAGCTAAAAAGGGGGTAAAATACTGGGAGGTTAAACCTTATATTAGGGGTTTTTCTTTGTGCATTCTATTGCATGTTAAAAGAATACTGGTTATCCATATCTCTGAGTAAGCATGATGCATCTGCCCATCCGCGTTCTCAGCCTAAGCCAACTGGTGTGTTGGTGACTCATTCTCTGAGACGTTAACTAACCGTCATCACACATAGCCTCGTGCCCAGTTCCTCAAGCAATTGCGGTAGGGGAGACCAGGTTGGGGGATAATCGATTAAACTCTGGTTTGCCGCCTCCTTATGTGCCTGATATAAGACGCCTGCTAGCACCTAGAGTTCACCACCATAATTGTACCAGGTTTCCTAGGTTTCATGCGGGACAGGCACTAACCAATGCACTGGGACTGCAGTTGGGACTCCATGCAAAGCTATTTGGACTAACAAAAACAACAAAGCAAGTGGCCAAGTGATCAACATAAGCTCATGATACATGCAAATTTAAATCGGAAAATACATTTTAATTTTCATAAAGGTATTAATAAAGCATCCAAGTGTCTGTAAAATTAAATATCAACAGATGTATTCCAAATTGCAAATGTAAATGGTATTTATTGCATCAGAATTAGAATTTTGAGCTTATATCTGCTTGCATGGGTGGAATATGTAAATGCAAATTTAATAATGCATTATCATTTTAGTTTTGAGACTGTTTAAGACCAGAACTTATGAGAATGGCAGGTTTATCAGCTCAGCAAGGCACCAAAATTAGCTAGTTTTTCTATATTAAATTACCTCACGCCACAATGCTACCCTGTTTCTGTCACTGACCTATACCTAAAGCAAAAAGCACTAGATATCCATACAAAGGTGCAAGAAGTGCATGGGCAGAAGCAAGTGATTTAAACTTCTTCCCTTGTGCTGTTAGAACCCGTATATTATTAGGGGAAGGAAACCTTATACTTTGACCCTGCACAATAGCGCCACCTATTGAGTAATTGGTGTCAAATTGGTTGTCTGCATAGATGATAGATATTTTGTGTTAGTGATTAGTATAACCCTCCACTAAGAACATTTTCCCAGGTAAAAGGTAACTCTGTACAGGTACTGGTTATAAAATTAGAATATTATGAAAAATGTTGTTTATTTCCATAGAGCACAAACCAGTGTATTTCTAGTGCCCTCCCAAGCACAGGTAAATGGTGAGGATTACGTCAGGATGGTTATCCTGCGTAAAACATTTGCCATGTCAGTGATGCAAGTTATTCACTGATGACTTACTCGCTGTGGCGACCCCTGATGAAGGGAAAGGCCGAAAGTAGTAGAAGAATTCCTTTCAAAATGTGAATCTTTTATATTATTTGCATTAATTACACACAGACATATATATTTTAAGTATTTTTTTTTTATTTTTATTATTTATATCTGACAACTAATAAAAAACCCAAATTCAGTAACTCAGAAAATTTTTATATTGTGAAATGTAAAATATTTATAGGCATCTTGTGTCACACTCAAATTAACTCAAAACACCTGTAACGGCCATTAAATGGTCCCGCAGTCTAGTTCTGTAGGCTTCACAATCATGGGGAAGACTGCTGACTTGACAGTCTTATGACATGTCATTGCTAAAGTTCATAAAGTGTCCATAACCATTAATACAGAGAGGAAGCAAGGTAAAGATGTTTCACTGCACGGATGGGTTAAATGCAGAGGCAAAAAAACACAGTGGCAAAAATGTATCACTAGTTATGCTGCCATAGTGCTAGTCTGCTGGAGTTTCTGCTTGCTCTCTGCACAACTTGTGTTTGAATTGTCCATTAGATAGTTGATTGTGTCTAACTCTCTTTATTCTCTTTCCCTTTCTTTATTTTTCCTCTCTTTTGGATGGACTACACCTAATACGGTGGAGGAACTCATCTGAATTTAACACTATAGAAAATCTATGAGGTACTGTGGAAGAGGAAGAGGAAGATGCGACATGCCAGACACAACAATTCAGTATAGCTGAAGACCATTATCGGAGTAACCTTGGCTCTCATAAAACCTGAGCAGTACCACAGACTGATAGACCCCATGCCGCATTGCTGCAGTATTCAGTGCTGTACATGCTAATACTTTTCAGTTGGTCAGCATTGCTAAAAATCTTTTTTTGTGTTGGTCTAAAGTAATATTCTAATTTTCTGAGATGCTGAATTTGGGCTGAATCTCATGTTCTGAGAAAAAAAAACAGATTTAGCTTGATTAACTCTAACTAACTAACTAATAATAAAGAAATTTCCTTGTGTAAAAACAATGTCATCATCTAATCATAGTGTTGTAGCGATTGTAGCAAAAACCAGATTTTTTTCTGTATATGTGCTTTTTTGTGTTTATTCTGTGCAGGAAATTCAATCTCTGTATTGATTCCTGGTTCCCTACATCACTCTCTCAAACTAATGACATCATTCAGCATCGGAATCTAGCAAAGTATTTCCAGATGTTTCACTAGCCATACCTGGTCCTAAACAAGTCTCCAAGGATAACATCATTTGGCACCAGAATCTACGCAAATCACAATCGAAAACACGATTATTTATATAGGAGAATTACACAGAGACTCTCCATTTTGTTAACATCTGGCAATTTTGCCTAATTTGGGTTGATGTGTTTGGATTTTTGCTATAGTGATTGAGTTACATAAAGTTGCTTAGATTGTAAGTAGTTTCAATGTACGTACTATAAATACACACGCCTCCTGTGCTATTTGTCTTGTGCTATAATATTTATGTGTGTTTGTCATTATTATTTTATAGTTTTCCATATGTCTTTAATTGTTCTTTCATTGTTTCCCTTATGTTAGCCCTAGACTGGGTTGTAACAACATCAATTAGATCTTCATGTTATCTAGAGACATGTCATACAGGTTTGTGACAGTTGGCTACATATATACTCAGTTGTAACTTGGTTTGTGTATGCTGTTCCATAATGTTATAACTAACCATTTTTTCCCTAAGTGTCTCAATCTAATAATAACATAATAACAACTCATTACCAAATTATGCACCAGGGCAAGCAGAGATTAATCTTTGGTTTTGTACAAAATCAAGAGCATGTATGTGGATGGTCTTGTTGAAAAGCTCACATGTAAAAAACACATATGACTAGCTTAATCAAGGGAGCACCAATTTCAGTTGATTTTTGTGAATTGGTTTCCTTCAGTGTGCGTGCAGCTGAAGACTTTCATTACCTTACACATTCCAAATATTAACCCATATCGTATCACTGTCTGTTAGACATGAATATACTGTAGGTTTGTGCTGTTCTAAATACCTCACGTTTATAAACTCCAGAAAAATGTGTGTGTACGTTTTTGTGTGTGAGTGTGCATGTCCAATTTGAGGTTCGTAAAAACCCAGAAGCTGGATCTAGCAGTAATAACAACATGAGTAAAAGATCAGGGCTGGTGGAACTGATTAGCACTGTATAATCTCCATGCACAAATTATAGAGCCATATGCTTTGCTAAATGCAGTCAGTTGACTTAAATATTTTTTATTTGGTATAGCATTAACAAATATGACTACATTTAGCACAACATTACATAAACACACTAGTCAGTGACTGTGTGGAGTTTGCATGTTCTCCTTGTGTTCCCCACGTGGGTTCCTTTCCAGTTTCTCCCGTAAGTCCAAAGACATGCATTTTAGGTAAGTTCTAGAAGCCAAATTGTATAATATGTATAACCTTGTTAATGTCATGACGTAGGGCAGCCATGGCCTAATGTGGGGCAGCCGTGGCCTAATGGATGGGGTAGAGGGCTAGGAATCAAAAGATCACAGGTTTAATCTGCACCCTAGTCAAGTCATGGCTGAAATTTCGTTGAGCAAGGCATCCAACCCACAAATGCTCCCCGTGCACCAAAATAGAGTGGCAGCACACTGTACCGGGTGCTCCAAATGAGTGCAGAGAATTTCCCTACAGGGATCTATAAATTATAAATGATTGTTATTATTAAACAATACAATAAAGGCAAAGCACAGAAGATATTTCAAAATAAACTCAGGAAGTCAATTGTTTTCCCCAAAACTCTAGGCTCTAGGTTCTCTGACATAAAAACATTAGCAGAGAACATAAACATTGAAATAAGTAATATGACATGAGTGATCCAAAAACAGAGTAATCCGCAGTCCATCAACAAACTCAAAGTGCAAAGGCAGACGTAAGTAACACTAAGAAACAATACTGAAAGAAGTTTGCTGATCTGCAAGGAGCACTAGCCCTACTTATCCTTATTTCTGAATGAGTCTCAGGTGTAATTGTTTATGGCTAGTGCTCTGGCATAGTGTGAAGGGTGCTACTTATGGATTCAGATTTTGTTTACCAATTGCCCTTGGCTAGTTTCAACTGGCTTAAATAGAGGATGTTGTAGATCCTGCATGGGCATGGCAACTTGATTTTTTAGGCCATTGAATTAACTTACTTGAGGATTGGGTTCATGCTTCCTATCATATATTCCTCAGGCTATCCATACTTGTTCTCCTGATTTAAAAGAGGTCGGCTACTCTTCATGCATGCCACTGCTTCTGATATGCGCTGGTTTATGAGAACCCAGACTCTGTCACTCATTTTGAACTATTCATCCACTGCAGAAGTGTTGGTGGCGTTAGGATGGGTAGAGTAGATTCTGGTATCCCAAAACACACTGAAAAAAGGGGTCATCTTAATGGCCGAGTGCTTTGATGAATTCTGGGCACACTTATTCCAAGGTAGGTACCCTGGCCCAGTCCAGCAGAAAATGGTGGTTCACTCGCTCTGTATGGACATTAGCTTTTAGGGGATACCCAGAAATGAGACTTACAGTTATCCCCAATTTGTCCATGGAATGTAATGGGATTACATTCTAAGTCTGGTTACTCTCAAGGTTTCTTCCTCTTATCATCTCAGGAAGTTTTTCCTTATAACATTCACCATCTGACTTGTTGATTTGGTATTAACATTATTAAATCTCATATTTATATGTTGTATATCATTTCTGTAAAGCTGATTTGTGACAATATCCCATTGTATAAAGAACTATATAAATAACACTGAATTAAACTGAATATTTATGAAAAATGTTTATTAATCATGCATGCAGAATTACATAAAATGTTATTCATATTTAAAATAAACCAACCTGTTATGACGCTCATCTTGCATTTCAGCAAGCTTTATTGACCACCTCCACATGCCCAAATGCGTTGAGTTGTGGCCATATTATTGGCTGGTTATATATTTGTGTTAACAAGCAATTGAAGAGGCATACCTAATAACGTGACCGGTGAGTGTATATATAAATTTATTATTGAATCAAACTGATCTTAACCCTACTGTTTCTGAAAGCCTTGGTCTTCTCTCACTTTATCCATTCTCTCCATGTGTATTTGCTAATGCCCAGGATAAAAGTAATCCACAAAAGCTACGGAAGTAGATGGCCTGGAACCCTTTTCCTGTGTCTTGCAGTTTAAATTTAGTTTAAATTTGAATAAAATAAACATTACTTTTATTTTCTTTTAATGTTCAACAAATACTTATCATGTTCTGTTAATTTTACTTAAAAGTATCAGATTTTGTTTTTAATTATTCCTTCAATACCTCTTTCTTGTAAATGCTTGGCTATATTGAAAATGAGGGTCACCCTCAATGTACCCCCAGCTGATATATACAGTATATAGCGCTCAGCATAAATGAGTACACCATTTGAAAAGTAAGACTTTAATCAGTATCTCAGTAAAAATTAGAAGAACAATTACCAGAATAGAGACCAAAAATCTTTTATAGAATATTTGTTTGACCCATTAACACTGATGTAATAATATGACTTAATAATATGTTAAATTACATAATCTTTAATGAACTGAAAATATCTGATAATATTTACAAAAATAAATACATTCCCCAGAAGCACAGTTGCTCAGTGGATAGTGCTGTCGCCTCACAGCAAGAACGACCCGGGTTCGAGCCCCAGGTGGGGCGACTTGGAAAATTTCGGTGTGAAGTTTGCTTATTCTCCCTGTGTTCGTGCAGGTTTTATTAAGGTGCTCCGGTTTCCTTGGTGTCTCTAAATTGCCTGTTAGTCTGTGAATGTGTGTGTATGTGCGCCCTGTCCAGGGTTGTTCCAACCCTCATGCTCAGAGTTGCTGGGTGGGCACCGGCTTCCCTGTGACCCTAAAACTAGGATTAAGCAGGTATTAAAAATGAATGAATGGATTATTTATTTATGTGTGCAAATTAATTGCAATCAATGACCCACAATTTTGGGAGTATTTTGTAGTACAGGATCCCATAGAAAATATTGATTCTGAAATTATTTTTTTTAGGCATTTGTTAGGTTTGGTATTTGTTGGGCTCAGCAAAAAAGAGATTGGGATGCTAAATCAGTCTATTCATTTCTCAGTGCTACAATACATACAAAACATACAAATGCCTAACAAATATAATTCATCATCATCAAAGGATGTATTGCTTAATATAACATGAAAAGTATATTCAGAGAAGCACAAGATAAACAGCAAACTTAGTGTCAACATAGTACAGTCAAATGTTTTAATTCACTTGTTATCAATACTTGTTAGTTAACTGAAGCAAACTAAATATCTGCATTTCTAGATGGTCTGAGATTAATTGGAAAGGCACAGGACACTACACTACACGGTATAGATACACAGTCTTGTTCTCAGTCAAAGAAAACCGCTGCTGGAGCTGCTGTCTGGAATTACTGCTTAATGTCTTAAATCCTACAAACCAGTAAGGAGCAAAGACATATCAGCCACATTTCTACAAAGCCCAGGCTATTGATGTTTATTCAGAGTTATACGCCAACTGCTGTCAAGCAACATAAAGAAATTAAACAGTTCTACACAGATTTTAAACATGTACTGGCAGAGTCTTCCTAAAAGAATCGACATGTCATCACAGGTTTATTTATTGCCAGAGCTATGGAAAATGCAGAGAAAAGTTAATTGTTTGGAATATTTGGTTATGGTGCCAGAAATTATAAGGGTCAGGACTTTGTTAACTTCTGTGCTGAAAATGGATTGGCCAACACCATTACACTTTTCTATCTTCACAATGGAGCAGAAACACATGGAAAATCCCAAATCAGAAAACCAGAGCAGAGTTCAATGAATCAATCAATATTGCAAGCACATTCTACAGTGCAGACTGTGACAACAAAGATGAGGTTTAAAAGGAAACAAGTAAAGAAGTAAAGTACAGAGTATGCCCAGGAGAGATAAGCAACCTGAGTTGGCTTCATTGTGCATTGAGCTGGAGGAATATGTACAGTATGGTAATTGCAGTCCTGTATTCTAAATCTTGAAGATGCTTACCAATGCATTCCATCCTCTTACTGTAGCCATCAATAACAAAGATGGAAAGAAACTTGTCAAACCAAAGAAGGTGTGTCAAAGTGGAAAGATGACTGCAAGAACACTGTAAGTAACTATACAGTAGTGAACAGGTGGATATACAGATTAATGTTCAAAAAAATTAACCACCACAGAAGGTAGAGATCAAGCAAGCCATGCTAGAATTAGCTAAACAAAAGGCACCTGGTCTAGATAAAATAAGAGTTGCCTACTCAGGTTTGGATAGAGATGATGATAACCAAGCTCAATGTGATATGTATGAAAGTGTGGGAAACCAGAATCTACCCAAAAGAATGGACACGGTCATTTTTTATTGTACTGCCTAATAAAGGAGCCCTGCTCCAATGCAATGCAGACCATTGTGCTGATCTCATATTCTAACAAGATCCTCTTGCGAGCGATCTTAAAGCAGTTGCAGTGAAGGTCATGGTGGTGATGGTCAAATGAATAATGAAATGGAAAAAAAATCAATTAGCACCAACAACAAGCAACATCTGATGAAAACCTTGGTCTGGCCAGTAGCCACATATGGATGTAAAGCTGGCACAGTGAAGTAATAACAAATATGTATTCAGGCTTTTGAGAACAAGTGCCTCAAAAGATGGTGTCCACTGAGAAAGTCTAATAGATGAGAAAAATCATGTATAATATGCTCATACTGAAGTTCATTTAACTCTTGCATAAATATTTATAAATCCATTATTTGCTGTATTACAGTTGAACATTGCTTCCTGTATGAAACTTTCTTTTGCAGTTTCTTCCTCTGACTATGTTCCTCTTTGAATCTGGTATCTGGCAATATCTACTGAATAAAGCACTATTCACATCCTTTTTTAATAAAAATGTTTTCTTACCACATTCGATTCTAGAGTATCACACAGAAAAACGCACTGACCTATGCCAGGAATGACCATTTTCGGTCCTAACCCTAACACTAACCCTTGGTTAAAAGACATTTAATAAAAATAATAAAATTAATTGCTTTTAGACTAATATTACTAATGTATAATAGTAATGTTTTTTGTATAATTCAAAAATATATAATTATTATAGAATCAGTTGAAATTACAATTGTATATGGTTGCCGTATCACCTGAATCTGGACAGTCATAAGTAAAGTTTGTGCAATGAAATTTTGAAATTCTAAGAGGAGCAACCCTATAGATGAAGTGATAAGCATATTTTTCCATAAAACATTTTTTTCCTTAAATATATATTTATCTGGTCTTTCTTTTCCTCTATCATTCCTGTCCTAGTGTTTGCACATGATCAGTTTCCATATCAAACACACACCTGTCACTTAATTCACCTCTGCAATTACTACATACTTGCTGCTCCCCCTCACACCTCACACTCCAACCAGCCTTGTGACCAGAAGGTCCCTGGTTTGATTCCATGTACTGACAAGTCATGGCTGAAGTGCCATTGGGCAAGGCACCTAACCCCCAGTTGCTCCCTGGGCGCTTTGCTGGCTGCTCACTGCTCCGGGCACGTGTTCTAACTTCACCTGTTTGTGTCTATGTGTGTGTTTCACTGCACGGATGGGTTAAATGCAGAGGACCAATTCCCCTGTGTGTCACTTTTTTACTTTCACTCTAGCATTTTCTAATCATTTTCTAATATAGCTTAAACTGTTTTGTGCCTTGAATTTTGGGGTTATTTTTTATCAAGATCTGTGATAAGACCTTGATGAGTTGTACATGTTTTCTCATCATCTAAATGGCAGTCTGAATTGGAGCTTGCCAACAGATTGGAAGCAGTGGAGAGTCTTGAGGAACCACACGCACCAGCTGAACATTTACAGCAAATGAAGGATGTCTTCCTGAGATCTACTAAGGAAACAATACAGAAAACTGCAGCAAATACAAAAACTGTATTTTCAGTGAAACCTTTGAGAAGATAAAGATGAAATGTAAGGCAAAAACAAAGTCTTTAAGTCTTTAAGTCTTTAGAGAACACTTCAAAGTAAAGTACAGAATATGCCCAGGAGATATAAGCAAGCTAAGTTGTATTCATTGTGCATTAGGCTGATAGAATATGTACAATATTTTAACTGCAGGCTTGTATTCCAAATCTTAAAGAAGCTCAACAACCCATTTCAGCCTCTTTCTGTAGCCATTGGAGACAAAGAAGGAAAGAAATTGTGTCAAAGAAGGTGTGTCAAAGTGGAAAGAATACTGCAAGAATACTGCAAGTAACTATACAGTAGTGAACAGGTGAAAGAAAGAGATCAAGCAAGCCATGCTAGAATTAGCTAAATGCGAGGCACCTGGTCAAGATGAAATAGCAGTTACCTGCTCAGGTTTGGATAGATATGATGCTGAACAAACTCCATAAGTTATGTATGGATGTGTGATAAACTGGAATCTACCTAGAAGAATGAACACAGTTAGTCTTCGTTCTACTGCATAAAAAAGAAGGCTTGCTCCAATGCAGCAACTACAGGACCATTACACTGGTCTCACATTCTAATAAGATTCTGTTGTCAGTGATCTTGAAGCAGACACAGACCAAGCTTGCAGCAGACACTGATAATAATATTGGTCTGATGCAAGCCTTGGCCTGGCCAGTAGCCACATATGGATGCAAAGCCAGCACAGTAATAACAAAGATGTATTCAGGCTTTTGAGAACAAGTGCCTCCAGAAGTTGTTGAGGATCTCATGGACAAAGATGATGACAACTGAGCAATAGTTAAGAAACATGTACAACATGTTCATATTAAAGTTCCTTTAACTCTTTCACAAATATTTATAAATCCATTATTTGCTTCCTTACAGTTGAACATTGATTTCTGTTTTAAAATTTTTTTTGCAGTTTTTCCTCTGTCTTTGTTCCTCTGTGAATCTGGTATGTGGCAATATCTACTGAATAAAGTACTATTTACATCCTTTTTTTAATAATCAAAATTTTTTCTCACTGCATTTGATTCTACACACTGTAAAACATAGTATCACACTAAAAAACATACTGACCTATGCCAGAAATGACCATCATGTGTTGTAATGTTTAAAACAGACATTTTCAAGTAAAATAATAAAATAAATTGCTCTTAGACTAATTTATGACAGTGGCCTAATTAGTGATTTATTTTTTGGAATTCAAAAATATATAATTATGGGAGAATCAGTGAAAATTACAATTGTGTGTGGTTGCCGCATTACCTGCTTCTGGGCAATCATAGATAAAGGTTCTGCGCCAAAATTTAGCTTGAAAGAAGGAACCATATACTGTATATGAAGTAGTGAGCATATTCTTCCATAAATCATTTTTTGTTAAATATTTATTTACCTGGTGTTTTTCGTTCCATCTCATTCTTGTCCCAGCTTTTGCACATTTAATGCCTTGCTTGTACCTTATTGACCTGCATCTATTTTACATTCCTGTTGTCATTATGTTTACTCTCAATAACAAGCTTAACTATTAACCTATCTCTGTGCTATCAATGTGCCTAGTTTCTTTATTGTTAGAGTGTAATCTACCCACAATGATCCCAGCTGAAGCTCCAGCTGAAGCTCAGGAGTTATTGTTTTTGTCTAGCTACACAATATCTTAATTATTCAGTCCTAAGTTAAGTCAGGAGGCCGGATTCCATGATAGACCACCTCTGAAGTGGCTATAGGAGACCCAACTATTCAGAAAAAGTAGGAAATATAATAATAATAATTAGTTACACAGTGTCATTTCATTGTTTTATCATCACTGCAGCCAGCTCAGAATGAATCATAAAAATAGTATGTGCAGTGGTCTACATCTCTTGGGGTTTTCCAATTACTATAGTGAAGTACACCCTTGGACTTGCTGGACTCTGTGCGGCCCTGAACAGCTCCCCAGTTCCCAAAGGTTGCGCTGACAATCATATCTTTGTTCTAGATCCCCTCCTTTCTATATTCCTTTTTCATTTCATCCTCAGGCCTATCACCCTGTCTGATATTGCACCATGATAGCTTTCAAAGCCTACATTAACATGCCTTTGAACTACACAATTTTGTTCAAATGTTACAAATAACAGTGTACAGACTACATCAAAATAATAAATAATTGATAGCATATGGTATTTCATATATAAAATATATCATTACAGCTGTCATGCTATGCATTTACAAAAACTGATAGGTGCTTCATATCCTTAGTGGAGGTAAAGACTGCAGTCATTGAAATTGAAGGCAAATAAGATACTAAAGTGGACTAGAGAAACTTTGTACATTGTTCGACATTCTGCTTTAGTATTTTGTAGTATTTCTATGTGGTGAAGCTGTCAAATAAGATCTGCCACCCTGGTCACAAGTATACTGTAGATTTCACAGTTGCACATGATGCATTTATATAACCCGCAATGGTATAGCTTAGACTGCTTAGTGGTTATTTTTCACCAAGTCTACAGATCTGTGATAAGACCTTCATGAGTTGTACATGTTTTCTCATCATCTAAATGGCAGGAAGGAAATGTTTCAAATGCTTTTCTTTACAGCACCTTCGGTGGAGCCAAGACAGATGTGAAAGTGAAAAAAAGTGAAAGTGATACATTTTGCCACTATGTTTGAACACAGCGGAATTGGTCCTCTGCATTTCATCCATCTGTGCAAAGAAACACACACATAGACGCACACGGGTGAAGTAAGCACACGTGCTCAGAGCATTGAGCAGCCAGAACAGTGCCCGGGAAGCAACTGGGGGTTAGGTGCCTACTTCAGCCATGACTTCTCAAACCAGGGACCTTCCGGTCGCAGGGCTGGTTCCTTAACCACAAGCCTGATGTGCTACTGTTGTGACTCCAGCCTAGACTCCTAACACAACAGCTAAACCTCTTAAATACATTTTAGAATCCATCTTCATTGCTTACAATCATAACTAGGGTTGTATTCCTCGACTAATTTGATTATTTGGTATTGTTGAAAGTATATTAAAACAAAATGCATTGATATTATACATAAGACGATCACTGGATTAAGAATGCCCGGCAGATGGTATACAATAACTGACATCATCAACAAATATCCAGTTGAAAGCCACACATTGGTCAGCACATTGTCGGTCAGCCGAGAATATGTGGAGCGAATTGGTGGAGCTTCTGCAGCGGACATGAGTCGACTTGTGTATGGAGGATGTTTGCCACCTTTTGGCATCTGTTCCCTGATGTCTGAGTTACGCAAAAAGCTGGAACAACTCCTTGTTAGTCAAATATTTCTCATCCAGTGAGCATTAAATACAATATTAATTAGAGTATTCATGAGTATTTTTATGAAGAATATAGATTCTGTAGTAATTTATGTAACTAATTACATAATTTAACTAAATTTAACTCCTCGCTGTGGTCTAATACAACATTTCAAACAACACAGCAGTTACAAGATATAAAGCATAGTTTTACGGATGGAAATCAGACATGTGCTGTGATGTCAACTATCACCACAATATTTCTGAATAAGCCATTTGTTCCTGATTTTCCCCCTTTTGAGCTCAACCTCTTCCCACAAATGTTCGAAAGCTTAACAATAACTGTCTTGTTTTATTGCCCCTTTGGCTGAAGGGATTAACTTCTATGATTTTATCATGCAGCTGGATTCTGGACTCACTGATTAGATTAGATTGGTGTATAGGCACAGAGCCCATGAAATACATCTATCCAGACGTGCAAGATACAATAGTTACAATATTACAGTAATGTGTACGTATAGAAGTTACTATGTACTATAGATAAGTGATACTGTTAGATATGTACAATGTGGGTATATGCAATATATTCAGGACCAGGAAGAAGAGTAAAAGGCAGTGAATTCAGTATGAACAATATATGTGATATTGTAATTCATGGAGTCGGTCCTTGGCGGTAAAAACCTTTTACTCCACTCGGATAGCGAAGGGGCTTCAGATAATATAGCAAATAAAACACGAGGCACACAGGTCGAGGGTGCTAAGGGTGCTGGTTGGTTTATTGGCTAGTTGACCGTACAAGACCGACTCGCTGTT
Source organism: Aspidoras spilotus (assembly GCA_028565295.1). Classification (NCBI taxonomy): domain Eukaryota; kingdom Metazoa; phylum Chordata; class Actinopteri; order Siluriformes; family Callichthyidae; genus Aspidoras; species Aspidoras spilotus. The sequence goes on from JAOUQV010135897.1 coordinate 21,463, forward strand.
TTAGTTTGCTGGATCAGTTCATACATAAACCTAGAACCAAAGCTCACAACGACATCACTGTTTATAATATATATATAAAAGGAGAGCATCATATTCTGTCTGTTGTAAGTCATACAAAATGTAACTACCCCACTTTATCTGTACGCATGTCCGCTGCCAATCATTGTGTCTTAAAGGAACAGTACATCTGAACATATTACATTATCCACAAATTAAATAGAGCGAACTTCATTAGGCCTACAAAGCTCTTCTGTATCTATTATGTTGATTATGTTTTACTTTCTTTACATGCAAACATTTTTCTGTTACATTTAATGTTTGTTAATGTTAAATATTTTTTTGTAAATGTTAAATATTTTTGTAAAGAATACTAAAAATAAATGAACTTTTTAATAGCTATACTAAAACAAAAATTCTTGTGTTGCATTTTGGTTTTCAGAGTTGTCTAAAGTTGATAAAAATAAAGTGTGCTATGTGCTATTGAGTAATCTGTGAACACATCAACCAATAACCCTGGCACACTTTATGTGTATCTGGGGTGTTGAATTTAAATGAGTTTGAAGGAAGAGTATAGGGAGTGAAACACTCAATGCTTTGCTCAACAGTGGAATGCATGGCACACAACTGTACAACACATTCACCCACAGAGAAATGTAAGAGAAAAAAAGAGGGGAAAGTTTACAAATGTTTGAAAGATCAAACCTTTATAAAATTTAATATAGGTTATTGTGGGTTTTACACATTTGTTAACCATGTCCTTTCCGTATGGGCAGCATAACAGTTCTGACTTTCCTATGTGTTTGTTATATGTTTATTTCAAATGCAAATACGAATGAAAATCACACATACTGTACCACATACACACTGAAATACCACAAATGTGTGAGTGTGTAAAGGTGAAAATCCTCTAAGTCTACATTTCTCTTTCTTCTTCGATTTTTATTGATGCCGCTCTCTCTCAGTATATCTTTTTCTTTCAGTATCTCTCTCATTTCATTCTCGGTGTGTGAAAGTGGTGTACTGATGTGTGCCCCTGCATTTTGCTGTTGTGCAAAGCATTGATTGTTTCATTCCCTATACTCTTCGTTCAAACCCAACTAATGTTCAACACCCCAGACACAAATACATGCACACACATTCTTGTAATTGTAAAGTCCCTGATGAATATAGTATCATGTTTATCATTTCCTCAAACCAATAAACATGGTGCAATACATATGGAACCAATAAGAGCAGTACATGTTCAGTGTACAATTGCAAGGGAAGACACCTACAACAACAAAAAAAATCTGAAGAATGTGTATAGCATTATCTTAGACTTCACCCACTCCATCTGCAGTTAGCATCTGGTGACCAAATCCAGATTAAACCAGACTAGACTAAAACCAGACTAGATTTGTTAAGCTGTGTTCAGATGCTTAAAGTGAAATGTTGCACTGCCACTTTATTATCTATTCCCATATTAAACTTCAGCTGCCTGAGCTACAATTTAGTCTGAAATGTTGAGTGTGATACAGTTCTGTGAAGCAATCTTAGCCTCCCTTTTCTTTTTTTTAGCTATACATTTTGTCAGAGATGTTTGTTTTAATAAATTCTGCATAAACCTCACACTAAATATTTTGATAGATTTTGATAATAACAATAACCTTGTAGGTCAGTAAAGTGATACATTTATTAATCTAATAAGTTCCCTTGAAGATGCGATTGAGAAATACAAATGTCAGTAAAAAAAATGCAACATATTACATAAAAAAATTTTTAGACAAAAAACTCTTAGGCTTTGCTGCAAAAAAGGACCAAGTGTGACTGTCAAAGTCTCCCGAGGAACTGTAATAGAATCTGCAAGATATTCTGTAAAACTTGAATATGCACAAATTGTACGTTTGAGTATTATTAAGTTATTACTGTTTCCTAAAGTCTATAGTGTTTTCTTTTCTGTAGGAAGCATAGTCATTATTCTTGAAGGTATTTTTGCTTTACAGAATGTGTGTATTACATGTGCCTAAGAAATGGGCGTTGTCTAAGTTTCATAAAAATAAAGTTGATTAATGTGCCCCGAGATTACTTTTGGACATATTAATTAATATGCACCCACTTCTGTTGTACAATAATTCATTTGTACATGTGATTGATCTTTGACTCTTACCCTAAGGTTTTACACAGGCATGGGCAGTTGCTGAAGCAAAACTTGGGTCTGGGAGGAGTGTGGGGAGGCCATGGAATAGACTACCAGTCAGCCTTGAAGAAATTCTGGCAAACTGTCTGGCACCTCAGAAGGGGGAATCAGTTTCCTGAGTCACTGGCTGCTGTATCGGTCTGTGTTTGTAAAGAAGGAGCTAAGCCAAAAGGCCAAGCTCGCAATTCACTGATCAATCTATGTTCCTACACTCATCTATAGTCATGAAATTTGGATCATAACTGAAAGTTTCCTCTGTTGGGTGGTGGGTGCTCACTTTAGATTATAGCAACTGCTCCTTCACCTCGAGAACTTAGGTGGCTTGGGCATCTTAATCGAATGCCTGGATGCCTTCCTTAGCAGGTTTTCCAGGCATGCCCACAGGGAGAATGGCCAGTTAAAAAATACCTTGGGATCCTGTGTCCAGGGAGAGAGAAGTCTGGGTGTCCCTGCTCAAATCGCTACCCCATGACCTGGTCCTGGATAAGTGGTGGAAGATGGATGTATAGATGGACACATTTGTTAACCATGTCCTGCCAATGTGGGCAGCTTGACATTTGTAATTTCTTATATGTTTGTTATTGTGACATTCATTGCCACCACAGGCCACCAAAGAGAATCCGAAAGATTGCCATGAGTCTTCCACCTGCATATCTCCTAGCCCTAATTACACTACCACCTGCAGCATTAAGAGAAGCTCTAATCAGTCTTCTTAAAGAGA
>JAOUQV010136106.1:0-15782 GCA_028565295.1 Aspidoras spilotus
TCGGCAAACAGTAGCCCAATTTCTGCCAGTACCCTGCTTGCCGCCAGCACTGGTGGCGGTCGTTGTTAACCCGGGCCAAGACCGATCCGGTATGAAGCAGCAATCAGTAACACGCATTTTAATTTATGGCAAATGTTTTACAAATGCTTTACAATTAATTATACTAAAACAGAGTTAGGGTTAATTATTCAGAGATTTCTGTAGTTATGCTAACTAAGGTTATGGTTACTGAGTTTAGAATTACTGTAGTATGGTCACTGAGTCTGGTATTGCTGTATATATGGATACTTCGTTTGGGATTGCTATATTTATAGTAATTAAAGTTATGGTTACTAAGTTTGGGATTACTGTTTGGTTACTACTATTATAATTACTGTATTTATGGTCCCTGACTTTTAGATTACTGTAGTTATGGTTAGTGATTTTGGGATTACTGTAATTATATTTGCTGGATATAGGATTACAGTATTTATGGTTACTAAAGTTGGGATTACCGTAGTTATGTTTACTTAAGTTTTAATTACCGTAGTCATGGTTACAGAAGTTTTAATTACCGTAGTCATGGTTACTGAAGTTTTAATTACTGTAGTCATGGTTACTGAAGTTTAAATTACTGTAGTCATGGTTACTGAAGGTGTGATTTGTGAATTTATGGATTAATGTGGTTTCAGAGGTTGTGATTGCTGTTGGCGTGGTTACTAAATTTGGGATTACTGTAGTTATGATTATTGAGGTTGGGATTAATGTAGTTAAGGCTACTGACATTGAAATAACTATTCATGGTTACTGCAGGTGTGATTAGTGGTGTTATGGTTTCCGAGTTTTGGATTATTGTTATGGTATCTAAGGTTGTGTTTACTGTTTTTCATATTGTTTTTTAGCAATTAAATACAAAGAGGTTCTGTTTACTACAGTTAGAGTTACTGAGGTTGAGATTACTGTGTTCAATGTTAGAGAGGATAAAATTATTTCGGTTAGAGTCACTGTAGTTTAAATTGTTAAATATTACTAAGGTTGTGTTTACTTCAGTGTGGCATTGCTTTACTGACCCTCTATAAAAAGGACACGCAGTCACAAAGGATATTGTAGGCTTTTCTAAATGGAGGACATAGATGAAATAGCTGGACTCCTGGGTTTTGGGTTTTAACTGTGAACAAACATTTTATTAAAAGCTGCTCACTGCTCCGGGCACGTGTGCTCACTTCACCTGTGTGTGTTTTTGTGTGTTTCACTGCACGGATGGGTTAAATGCAGAGGACCAATTCCGCATTTAACCCATCCGTGCAGTGAAACAAATACACAGCAAGCACAGCGCTCGGGGAGCAACTGGGGGTTAAGGTGCCTTGCCAAAGAGCACTTGAGTAATGACTTGTCGGTACTTGGAATCAAACCAAGGACCTTCCGGTCGCATGGCTGTTCCTTAACTACAAGCCTACGACTGTTGCTGTGGTTAAGCTTTCTGTGTTCACTGCAGTCAGAGATATTGAGGTTGGTTACTTACTGAGGGTGAGATAATAATGAGGTTTACCAACATTGTTTATAAATAATTTAAAGCTTACTCACATTTACTGTTTTGTAGTTGCAGAATTAATCTCATTAGCTTCACTAATATGGAAGTCTCTAAAAAGAATCCTCGAAGAAAAGAAAAAAAAAACTGACTGAGGAGGGAGGGGGAATTTAAATACTGAGGGTAAAATAATAATAGGTCATCAACCTGATAAGACTGGTGTCTTAATTCTACACATTCTAAGTGTACACAATAAACTTGTTGTACTCAGTCTTACTAATTCAAGATTAAGGAGATGAAAACATACAATCACTCATTATCACAACGTGAACCCTAACAGAATGAGTGGAACCCAAACACCGAAGTACACACTTTCCACATCTATTAGAAGACAAATCATATATTTACAGTACACTGCAAAAGTCTTAAGCACCCCATATAGTTTACTTTGAATAGAACATTCTTTTTAATGAATTCTGCAACTAATGAATCAATACAAATTAACATAATCCAATACAAAATACAAAATCCAACCTTACTTTTCCAACAAGAAATGACATTAAAAACGGTAAAGAATGCAACATCTCCTAGATCACCTTTTTGACAAAGGGGGTGAGCTGCCTTATTTTTGAATATAAGCAAATGTGACCGGGGAAAGTTCAGCAATATCACTTGGAGAGATTTTCCGAAGTTGCCCTTTCACACATTTAACGATCATCCCTGAGTACCAGAGGAGGTAACTAAAAAGAGGTGCACACTTGCGTCCTTGAAGAAAAACAAATATAAACTTGTAGCTAGCTAACCGTTGTTCATGAACTAAAACATTAACATAACAAAAACAAAAGTCCATAGTCTAATGCTTATTAAAAAAAAAACCAAAACAGTCTGTATTCGCGATACCACGAATACCTAACAATCAATATGGCCAATGTGATTTTCAAGAATATTTATACATTCTCTGACAGGTACTTTTCTGGAACATTGACTGGGGTGCTAGAAGGATAAGATCCGGGACAAATTTTATGACCATATGTCCATTGACCGATCAATGGATTAGATGACAGGTGGACATATAATCGTTCATATAATCTGATGTTCCCTGATGTCTAATCCAAAATATCAAATAAAATCCATTATCAATGAGGTCTTCTCTTCTAACCCAGTGATCATGAGGTGTCAAAACATCCCGTCTCGGGTCTCAAATTCATTACTGATATTCTGAGTAATTTCTGGATCACAGATGATGACAAATCATTGTCAGGATAAGAACAAGAATGAAGCCCAAGGATTAGGTATGGTAGTGTCCTCACTTAACTAAAATCATGATCAAAATATAAGGCTATTATGTTCTTCTATCCTATTTCCTCTGTCTTTCTTTTCTTATTAATTGCATGAAGAGTCATAAAATAAGTGGCAAATAATTTTGTAATTTTGTTAACCTTTTCCCCTCTAAAGAAATGACAAGTATAATTACTAAATAATGCATAATTTTAGGTCATGTATTTAAATTGCATCTAATGCAATGGTCTACATGCAAACAACTGTTTGTGCTGCCCATTGGATTGTCAATGCAAGCCTCTTCTCCCAGTCTTCAAACACTGATGGTAACACCGCTTCCAGTATCCGTAGTTTCAGGTGCTGCACATCTTGTATCTTCACAGCATAGACAATTGCCTTCAGATGAATCCTTAAATAAAAGGGGGTCCGATCGGGAGACCTTGGGGGGGGGGGGCATTAAACTAGCCCAAAATGACCAATTCACTTTCCAGGAAACTGTTCATCTAGGAATGCTCAGACCTGACACCTATAATGCGGTGATGCACTATCTTGCTGGAAAAACATGCTAGCTTCAGTGGATAAAGAGAGAAACACATTATGTATTAATTTCACATTCAGTGGCCTTGAGGTTTCCATTGTTGAAGAATGGCCCCTACTATCTTTGTACCCCGTATACCACACCGTACCATAAATTTTTGTGTTCCAACAGTCTTGGAGGGATCTAGCCAATGTGGGTTAGTGTCAGACCAATAGCGATGGTTTTGTTTGTTAACTTTAACAAAATGTTCTGTATAAACTGAGGCTCCTGTTCCAATTTCTGGTTGCCCATTCTTCAAATTCACTGTGCCGATCTGGGTTATCCACGTTGAGATGCTGCAGCAACTGGGGTTTGTAAGGGTGCCATTAGTCAGTAGCTAATATCCGCCGAAGGAATGTCCGACTGATGCTACTTCCCAGCAAAATGTGGCGAGTGCTACGCTGTGGGCTCTTGCTGGATGAAGCTAGGACAGCCACTGATCTTTCTTTATTAATGACAGATTTCATGCATCCACATTTTAGGAAAGCCAACACTGAACCAGTTTCACGAAACTTGGAATAGGAGATGAGTGGTCTCCTCCTGACATGTTAACCTCTGTGACATGTCAATGGCTGTACACAAAAGAGAAGCTTGTAAATAACTCAAAAGAAAAAAGTTACGTTTAAACCAAGCAAACGATTGTTTTTCTTAAAAAATCTCAAAATCTTGATGTGTCACATGACTTTAACATAGAAAAAACTACAGTTGGATCCAAAATAGCCGACTTAAAAATGGCCGCCATAAACACCAACCATCTTGAAAAGCTTTCCCCCTCCCATATACATATTTCTGAATGTCTTGCTGCAGGTTACATGCGTCACTCTACATCACCTGATTCAACTGGCGTTATTTTTGTAGACAAGAAGGCAAGAGGTTTACATCCCTTTATCTAAATAACGTTTCTGTCAAATGCCTATATTCGCTCCCACTGGTCCCGGCAGCATTGGAACAACTACAGGAGGCCAAGATACTTACTAAGCTGGATCTATGCAGCGCTTATAATTTAATCCATATACGGGAGGAAGATGAGTGGAAAACCTTGTTTAGCACAACCAGCGGCCACTACGAGTACACAGTTACGCCCTATGGTTTGGCCTAGGCACAGAATATGTTCCAACATTTTATAAATGAGGAGCTTCAGGACATGCTCAGTCACTATGTCATGGCCTATATTGGTGACATTCACATGTTTTCTTTAGACCAGAAAGCCATGTAATTCATGTCAGGGAGGTGCTTTAAAGGTTTCTGCATCAATATGTACTTAAAGGGAGAAAATGCCTCCTTCATGCAAGCCAGGTGGAGTTCCTGGGGTACACAATAACACCAGGGAAGGTAGCCATGACCAAAGACAAGGTGGAGAAAGTGAGTGGATGGAAACAATTCAGCAACGTAAAGGAGGTAAAAATATTTACAGGTTTTGAAAACTTCTACAGAAGATTCATGTAGCGGCACCCCTCAAAAACCTCCTCAAGAAAGCACCTACCAAGCTCCACTGGACCCCAGAAGCTAGCGTCGCTTTTTCAAGAACTAAATAAGGTTCACCCAAGCCCCTATACTCCTAAAACAACCTGACCCCACTCCCCCTTTTGAGGTCTGGGTTAATGTTTTTGATACCAGTGTGAGGGCTATTCTATCACAGCATCAAGGGGAAAATCCTAAATTGCCAAAGTCACATTCTTTTCACATAAAATAATGAGTGCTGAACGAAATTACGATGTTCGAGTTTGTGAGCTGTTGGCGGTTAAGTTAGCCTGGGAGGAATGGAGGCATTGCCTGGAGGAAGCGATTCATCCATTTCTCATCTTTACAGACCACAAAAACCTCAAGTATTTAAAGACAGCCAAAAGATCGAATCCACGTCAAGCCAGGTGGGCTATGTTCTTCACAAGATTCAACTTTCATATCTCCTACCTCCCAGGCACCAAAAAAGTCAAAGCTGAGGCTCTATCATGAATCCCAGAGAAGTAAGTAAATCATGAAACTCAACCACTGCTACCGCCCAGTCTTTCATCAATGCTAGTTCATAGAATCACGTACTGTCTGTGACCAAGACAAAGTCCCATGTTCACTGCCCTCAGGTAAACATATGCCACTGCCTATTAATGAATTCACTTGTTCATTAATTTCGTCACAGATCTTTCTCTTTCCGCTGGCAATACAACAGATTTGGTTCATTCTTCTGCCAAGACTTCTGTCAGCCAAGAATTGCCAAACTCATTTTCCAACACGTCTTCAGGTACTACAGCATCCCTGAAGACATTGTTAGTGACAGAGGCCCCAGTTGACAGGCCCCAGTCTGGGCTTACTTCATGGAGAATCTGGGGGTAACATGTCTCATGTCTGGTTTCCATCCTCAGTCTAATGGACAAGCAGAACATGTGAACCAGAAACTGGACAAATTCCTGCGCATGTTAAAAAATTACGTCACTTAATAGGTCACTACCATGTCATTCTAAAATTCACTCTACACGTTCTACAGGAGCCATCTCAAGCCAGCCATTAGCTGTGCCCTTGATGACCAGGAAGGAGAGACTGACCATCCGAACCAGTTGATGTGAGAAGAATTAACCTACATCATCAAAATATCCTCAACTATCACCGTCAAGGCAAGATCCAATATCTGGTCGAGTGGGAGGGATAAGGACCTGAGGAGAACATCTGGGTCATACCTCAGGAAATCTTCGATCTGATGCTTAAAGAAGGCATCCCAGCAAACCTGCGCCGTGAAGGTTATAAAAGAAATAAAAGAAATGTATTTTTTTTTTACAATTACATTGAAAAAGTGAAACTTGTATATTATACACATTCGTTACACACAGATTGATGTATTTCAAGTGTTTATTTCTTTAGATTTGATGATTACTGACAACTAATAAAAAACCCAAATTCAGTATCTCAGTATCCCAAATTCAGAGTGTGTCAGATGATTTCTTCATGGATGGGTTAAATGCAGAGACCTTATTCCACTTTGTTCAAGCATAGTTGCAAATAGATCACATTTACAAGTTTATACATGCATAGTTTTCCAGTACATGCTTGTAAGTTGGAAAATGTTAGAATTACAACGTACCATCAACTAGAGCTTCCATGAGAGGAAGACTGAATTATCTTGCCTTTGCATATCCACATAAGTCTTACCCTATGGGTGCTTGATAAAATGGAAGTGGGCAGTGCAAGTACACATCTGGGTATTTGAACTGTACCTGTCTAGTTGCATACTTTGAAATAGAATAGTTCTTTAGTGACTGATGCCATTTCACAACTACACAAGACAACAGAACAGAAGTACAGAACAGAAAGCCTATTGAGAAATGTTCATAGTGTCATACTCTTAATGTGTCCATTTATGTCAGTCCTGTGGTGTGACAGCTTTATGGTAAGAAAATTCAAATACCAGTTTAAAAATGATTTACTGAGTAAACAGTTTATTAATACACAGAAAAATTCTCTAGGTTATAATAATAAATAATTATGTATAGCAGGTTAAAAAATGAATACATTGGACCTATTCTAATGTGTGACAGTATTGTCTTTAATGAAAATATTATCAACTGTATTAAACATTGTTTTGAAAATTCTTATTAATATTAATTTGTACAGTACCCAAGTTTGAGATAAATCCTTTAAAATCCTGAAATCTCTTCTGCTGACTTTAAGACTAGACTGACATTTCAAGAGCCTGAGAACAGTACCCTTCCTTACACTCGGAAAATAGATGATTCTCAGCAACCCTTTGTATTCTAAATATACTTAGCACATACGTTGCAGCACATACACTTTAATCATTTCAGAACTTTAATTCTCAAGCAGTGAAATAGCATTTCTTTATTTTTTTTTTCTCAAGTCTTGCACTCTCTGCCAGTACTGGGCACAGGCCACAGTTGGTAGGTTCTGCCAGGTCTTTTGACTTGATCTGGGGAGTATCAGCAAAATTAAGTAGATGATGTAGTAGTAGATTTGTTGTGAATGTCTATGTGTGTAAATTCTATTATTACTACATTTGTAAGTTAATATCTTACATGCATCACAAACCCTTACATGTTAAATACAAATAGTACATGTTAGTTATGTCCATAGCTAGAAATGGATTGACTCCTAGTTGTTACTCTTTGTAACTGTGCCAGAGGGATTACTTTCAACACAGTATTCTGCTTTTCTTATTTGTAACAAGTGGCTATTTGAGTTTCTGTTGCCTTTTATCATTTAGAACCAGTCCGCCCGTTCTCAGCTAGCCTCAAACATCAACAAGGCATTTTTGTCCACACAACTGCCACTCACCGGATATTTGCTCTATTCTGACTATTCTCTGCAAACTCTAGAGATGGTTGTGGGTGAAAAACCCAGTAGATCAGAAGTTTCAGAAACCATCAACCATGCCACATTCAAAGACACTTAAATTACCCTTCTTCCACAATCTGATGCTAAGTTTGCGCTTCAGGAATTCGACTTGACCAACTCTAAATGCATCAAGTTGATGTCATGTGATTGTACCTAATAAAATAGAGTGTATATTTACAACATTATAAAGATTTGTATTGTATAAGGGTTTCATACGATATAAAATACGTTCTTAGGTTATATATTATAGTGGTAGTATTATTGATTTATAATATAATGTTTAAGTTCACTCTTAGACTAAAACATTTATGTAATATGACTGTAATAAAGTGATTTATAAACAGTAAATTCATTGCAGTTATGACGTTTTGTTTAGATGTTTGATGTTACAGTATAAACAGAAGGAAAAATCTTAAAGCCATAATTTACGAATCAGTAATAAAAATTTCAGGGGCAACTACACTGTTTTTTTTTTTACACTTTCTGTAAAAAAAAAAGTGATGAGACCCATTTTTCTGGTTGGACATGTGATAAACGTGAATATAAAGTATCACATTAAGAGAGTCTTTGTAAAATTGCTGGATTCATTATTGATAATCAATGGGGCACCAAACTGCTCCGGGTGTTCACACCTGGATGGGTTAAATGCAGAGAACAATTTCCCCCAGGGATCAATAAAGTACACAAAAATCTGTCACACTGTCACTTATATTATGATCCATACCACTAGTCATTGTGTGTCTCTATTGAATAGGGTACAGTTAATCTTTTATTGCAATTAAAAATATTTATTGAAAATTTTAACTACACTTCTTGAAACACCTTTACACAAGTGTCTAGATACACAATAATCCAGGTATTGTTTATTGATTTAACATCATTTCAGCATCAATGGTGATGACAGGAGCAAGATTATATCTATAAACAAGTTTACATACATACACACACAAGGTTATATACATAGTACCTACATCACTGGCAATTTTGATTCTCTCATTGAAGTTACTGGCAATTTAGCTTCTCCAGTACCTTGGCTTCCTCTTACAATAAAAAAAAAATACATGTCCTTGGACTGTGAGTGGAAACTAGGGCAGCTGGTGTAAACCCACGTGGGAAAACATGCAAACTCTACACAGAAATATTTTGGGCCCTTCCCCCGCTGATCAAACTTGGCTCCTGTGCCACTGCACCGCCCAATAACCCAGGTAATCTAGGCAGCTAGTGGTATGTTTTCTGATTTTGTAATAACTTTTGATAGTAGTTCAGTTACTTCCTGTGAAGCAGTAAAAGACCATGGTGTGATTACCTCTGGTTGATGGTACGTTTTGACTCGAGTCTTTAATTTGAAGCTTATGAAAATAACATTACCTAGAAAGCATTATTTCATCTTAAAAATTACTAAGAAATTACACTGACATGCCATAACACCGAAACACTAAATAACGACTTTGTTACATCTAGATTGGATTATTGTATTGCTTGTTACCTGGATGCTTAGAGGGATGTATTAGCTGTAGTGGCTTTTGAAGCACTAACCCCAGTAGCAGTCCACTCCTTGTGAATCTCCCTCAACTTTTTTAAATGGCCTTTTCTTGAGAAGCCTTTCAATGCTGTGGTTATCCCGGTTTCTTGTGAAACTTGTTCTACCACATTTCTTTCCTTCCACTTAATTTTCCATTAATATACTTGGATACAGCACTCTGTGAACAGCCAGCTTCTTTAGCAATGACCTTTTGTGGCATACCCTCCTTGTGGAGTGTGCCAGTGACTGCCAATGATTTATTTAGGAAAAACAAGTTACTAGTTCATAGACAAATATGTAGGTCATAGGAAGAAACAATGGTTTGGATGGGAGTCAATGGGACCATATATGTCATCATATTAAAATGTCAGAATTGCAGCCTTTTCCAGAGCCCATGAACAACACACATGGTCATTATAATAAATAGTCATGGAAATTTGCATTTGACACTAATATCAGTTCCATTGTTAAACAACGACTGCTGTTGGTCGTTGCAATGTACTGCATGTAAGTTTGGATTCTTCATGCCTAGCTCAAACTAAAGTACTACCTGGATGAGTAGAATGCTATTACTAAATGTGTGATTCTTGTGACTTGGCGCAAGAAGCATGCTCTTGCCTGCCCTTACTGGTTGGCAAATATTATGTAATTTAGAGTTAGAGAGTTAGTGGCAAGATCCATCTGCAAAAAACTTTGGGGATGAAAATGGTGGCTCAGAGAAAGGATATCAGATGTCAGATTTAAAAAAGCTTTGAAATAATCTGTAAAAAAAGGTATATATATATATATGTATTTTTATACCCGAGAACAGTTTCTTTTAAATTTCTCCTGATTAATAATGGGTTAGTACACCCATTATTCTGGGAACAGTCTAAGGTGCCAAACACCATCCATACGCAAGACATACGCAATAGACCATGTCTATTACAGCATCTCCATCTTGCCTCACTACTTTAATTGCTCACCTCTCGGATCAGCCACACTTGTCTTTCAGCTGGATGTTTTTAAATTGTTCTTCCACTGTTCTGATACTACAGTATGGGAACAGCCCACAAGTGCAGCTGTTGCTGATATACTGAAACACTTGTGACACAGTGATCATTAAGTGCAAATATCACATTTTTGCAGGTCAGTTATCAACACCAATAACAGCTGATACTATCTATTTTTCTGTCTCACTTGATGATGCTATTGTGGTATCTTTAGTAAGCTGACTCATACCAGATGCACAATGCTGGCAGACATTAAGGTCATTTGGATTGGCTGTTCGAGATCTGTAACATGTCATCAACCAAACAGCCCTGTATGAAATAAACCACTTTGCATTTAGTAACATCTAATCAGACAGAGACACTATGTATAATTTCTACACAGATAGTCCTGGTTTCACAGCAAAGCCATGACGTCTAAGATTTATGCACTGCAAGGGTGTTTACTAAAAGACCATTGGAGGTTTGATTGCTAATTATCTATAAAATTGAACTAGAAACAAGAGAATCATCTCCTGGCTGCAAATTCAGTTTATGACCTGCTGCTGCAAAACAAATAGATGTAAACTGTGAACAGAGAAATCGCCCATGGTGGTGTTTTAAATGCTGAAAATTCACAGTTTTAGTTATAGCATCATGAAAAAACTTAAGTAAATCCATACCCTGTCTTATTATTTCATCTGTCTGTCTATTTCAAACGTAATTTTGTCCACCTGAAGAATTTCCTGTAGTAGAAAACTAAAATGCTGACACTGGTGACTCTTCTACAAACAATAAACAGACATTTCCTTACAGAAAACCTAATCATATCAGTTATTGTTATTTTCTTATTAGACTTAAGAAATACACATTCATGTGAATGAGCTCAGCATATTAAAGAAGACTGCTGGGTTTTGCTGCACAAAAAGAAGCAGGAAAAGCATTGGAGATCATTATTGTACTATAAAAAAGTAAAGCAAAGATGCCTTCAAAAACAATGAATACAGTTCTACCAAAAAGAAAATACTGGGAAGAGTAGTTAACATAAATAAGAAATCATTCATATTTTAGGTATTCTCTTTAAAGGATTTGTGCAGTTGTTCAAGATTATTATATTGCAAGATGTATTGCTTTTAATGTGTTTGTTATGTAGTATCATTTTTGTTGAAAAAGTAATGGTTGGAAATATTAAATCATTCTGTACCTACTCAATGTAGAATTCATAAAAAAAATTGCTTTTAAACTAATAGGGCGAATAAGACTTTTCCACAGAACTGTATGTTTTGTTGTATATACATTCACTGGCCACTTTATTAGGTACACCTTGCTAGTAAAATGTTAGATGCCCTTTTGCCTTTAGAACAGGATTAATTCTTCGTAGCATACATTCATGATGGTATTCTGCAATCCTTGGTTGCAACGAGTGGTTATTTAAGTTAATGTTTCTTTTTTAAGATCTCAAACTAGTCTGCCCATTCTTCTCTGACCTCCCAAATCAATAAGGGATTATAGTTCACACAACTGATCCTCACTGTACATATATATTATTTTTTCAGACCATTCTATGTAGATATGGTTGTGTGTGAAAATCCCAACTCCATAAAGGCAGTGACTTCAAGCCACTGCTCTTTAAACATAACACCAAAAATGTTCCTTTATTTACAGCAAAACAAAAGTTTTTTCTTCTTTTCTACACAAACATGCACTCAGATCACCTTACTAATGCCTTTTTTCCTGAAAAAACTTGACAGCACCGCTTCAAGCGGAGCATGATGAAGAAAATCAATACACGATTACCTCTCCTTTCTTCTTCACACAGCAGGAGCTTCAGCCATCTCTTCATCACACCGCAATCAACACAGAAACTGGAACACAATCAGGATGTGGGGAGAATACAAAAAAAAATAAAAACTTGTTTTAATAAAAATATTTTAATACATAGCTACATTTTACATGTATACTTGGTGGTTTGGTTAATTGATATAATGGAGCTATTAGTTTATGCAAACTAAACGCAGAATGAAGACACCCTTGTCACCCAATCTCAGTCTGAAGACATTTTTACTAATAAGTTCCAATTATATGGCAACCTTTAAACACCCACGGATTTAAGTATAAATGTTGACGTCATAAGAATTATTCTGAAATCAAAAGAAACAAAGGAAAAAGCATGCTCTAAGAATGCATGTCAGATGTATATGACAATAATCATTGTTAAAAGCACTTTACAAATCATTTGTAAGGATTTGCAATTATGAAGCTATTTAGTTGTGAGATGGTGTTTTATATGTGTTGGCACCAGAGAGAAACAGACGTGTGCCATCAAGAATGTCTTTGATTCCTGTTTATACACATAATTTAAGAAGAATACATATGTTCTGATGTAAACCAAATTAATATTAATATCTCATGCTTAAGGACCTTTTACATCTTGTTTCCGGTGAGGGTATTTCTATTAAATTACTGAAATAAATTAACTTTTTGATATTCTAATTTATTGAAATGCACATGCACATATACGCTGGCTGGCAAAAAAAAAAGTTGCCACCTAAATGTAACCTGGCAAACAGGTACAAGCCTTCTATTGGATCATTACTGCATGAGCAATCTTTGGCAGCTGGTAGCAAGTTATTTAACCCCAACTGGTGCAATGTATTGCTTTTCATGTCTTAAACAACCATGTCAAAAGACACATTCCATGGTCATGGACAAGATGTTAGAGAAGGGTCGAATCATTAGCATGCATCAAGCGGAAAAAAAACATCCAAGATGATTGCGGAAACGACTAAAATTGGGTTAAGAACTTTCCAACGCATCATTAAAAACTGGAATGAAAACTGAACTCAGGGAATTGGGACTGAGCGGCTGTGAAGTCAATTTGATAGGGAGCATGAGGATTGGACTTTGGAGCAATAGAAGGTCAGATGTGGTCTGACGAGTCCAGATTTACCCTGCTCCAGAGAGATGGGTGCATCAGGGTTAGGAGGAGAGGCAGGTGAAGTGATGCACCCATCATGCCTAGTGCCTACTGTACAAGCCTGTACAGTGGAGGCAGTACCATGATCTGGACTTGCTGCAACTGGTCAAGTCTAGGTTCAGCAACAGGATGTGCTCAAAGAATGACATCAGCTGACTACCTGAATGACCAGGTTATTCCATCAGTGAACTACTTTCCTGATAGCACATGCATATTCCAAGATAATGCCAGGATTCATCAGGCTCAAATTGTGGGAAAGTAGTTCAGGAAGCATGAGACATTGTCACACATGGATTGGCCACAACACAGTCCAGACCTTTACCCCCCATTGAGAATCTTTGGAATATGCTAGAGAAGGCTTTCAGTGCAAGATCTTTGTGAAAAATGTATGCAACACTGGACGGAAATAAATCTTGACATTTCAGAAGCGTATCGAACCAATGCCACAGCAAATGCATGCCGTAATCAAAGCTAAAGGCTGTCCAACAAAATATTAGTGTGTAACCTTTTTTTTTGGTGGTGACTTTTTTGGCTAGGCAGAAAAAATATGCTCTCAAGTAGAGTTACAGTGCATTCTAATGTTTCTGCACAATGACTAAAGGTGCAGTAGTCACTTGACGCTTTGCAATTATCAAATCAACTGAACCAAGTGTTAAAGTCCCAATTGTGGATAATGTACTTTTAAATACAGTGATTAATCACGGGGTCTTGTCTGTTGGGTTATACTATAAATTTAAATTTGTTATTTAGCAAACATTTAGCAAATCCAGAAAGATTTACAAAATTGCTTAGTCATGTAATCTGAATCTTCAGAGCTAGTACTATCAGAGTTGAATTCAGGGTACCCAGAGCTAGTATACTGCAAGAAATGATCTATATAATGCCAATACTACCATCACAAGCTATACTATTCCTAGTACAAAAAGTTCTAAAATATACACAACCTATAAATAAGTTGTAATTAAACTGTATGAGGCTCAAAGTAATAAAATAAGTGAACTTTTAGGAGGTGTGTCTCCAGTCTGCGTTAGAAGAAATTACACTGTTTGGACAGTCAATGAAATTTCTTTCCAACTCATTGGTGTCAGGAGAGAAAAAAGTCTTATGCGAGGAGCTACAGTAAGCCAGTGAAGGGTATGCAGCAAGGGAGTAACATGGCTGTAACAAGGCGATACGCAACATGATTGCAGAAATGGATAGAACTCTTCAGATTCCATGTTATTTAATTCTCCCAGGGCGATTGGTTGTCTTGATGTATGCCCAATAATTAAGAAGCATATTCCCATAAAGCTGAATAGTTCACCCCTCATACAGGTAGATTTCAAAGCTGACCAAAGTATTACATAAATGCAAATAATATGAAGTACATTTGCATAAAAACAATAGGATTTTGGAAGAACTACAATCACTAAGATGGTGAAAGATGTACTCTCAGCCTTTTCACACAAACTCTAGGAAAGTTCAGCAACCTTTCATTTAAACAGCTGCTGAGAAACATTCAAATGGCATGATGCTGCCCATGCCATAATTCACTGTGTATCCTGGAATCAATACATTTTAAATAAGTTATGAGTGCTGCTCCGTCCCCGTTATCAAGTCAGTTTGGTCATAAGTATATGTGCATTAATTCTAAATAACTAAAGATTGTTGCCCAGAAAAGTCTAGTGGTATCATACTGCAATGGTTGGCTTTACCAATGACTCAACTTTCCTCAATGCCTTCCTGTCTGGTGTCGGGTTGCTAGTAGTAATCGGATAATCCAATCCACATTGTGTTGATCTACTGTACATCCATATTATTCTTGCTCTTACACATCTGAATCTCTTAATAAGTCCTATTATTACACTTTAATGTTGTCATATGGGTGTCTCAGACACCTGTAGTAACTTGTGGCATTTATCGTGGCTCAGTAAATCCTTTTTTATTCTGGCCATATTTAGATTTTCTCAGTTATGATCATCCATGAGAATTTTTACAAAATAAATAAATATTCATGAAATGACAATTATTGCCATGATACTCAAAATTGAGCTCAGGTGCATCCCACAGTTCATCCTCCAGATGCTTCTGGAACTTAATGCAGATTAAATTCTACATTTTGCAATAGGCTCAGTTCAGAGAGCACAGCTATGGTATTCCCTGTAGCACCAGGGGAAAAGATTTTTGCTAAAAGACCCAAAGGTTTCATCTAGGTAGAGCTTAAACGACTGAGCCACCAATGCCCAAGAGAGCTTTTTTGTACTGAGGTAAACTAGAGTGTCCATTCACGTTTAAACACAGACCTCAAGAGATAATTTTATTTATGGACAAGTATTTATTATTTTGATAGATGCTAGTAACTATCTAGTTTCATTTTTACATAGCACACCTCTCTTTAATTAATAATTCTATCAAGTTAGACTGAGTATGACAAGAAAAGATTATACAGTCAAACGTTCCAAATTCTTAAAGAAATTACATATAATCGTACTGTAACTCATTAACTCACATGTACTGAACACTAAATGGTAAAAGAATCTCAACACAATTCTCATCTAAAATTCAATTCAATTTTATTTATAAAGCGCTTTTAACAATAAGCATTGTCCCAAAGCAGCTTTACAAAAAACGTTTTT
>JAOUQV010136934.1:0-15755 GCA_028565295.1 Aspidoras spilotus
GTGCCTTGCTCAAGGGCACTTCAGCCATGACTTGTCGCCACTTGGAATCAAACCAGGGACCTTCCGGTCGCAAGGCCGGTTCCTTAACCACAAGCCTACGACTGCCCCAGTTGTGCCATGTTTTCTCCATGATGACAGTCTTCACAGTGTTCAATGTTATATTTAATGAATTGGAACTTCTTTTAAAGCCTTCATCTGACTGATATCTTTGAATAATGTTATCTCTAATGCTCTGGCAGCTCTTTGCAGACCATGGTTTGTGCTGGATGATGTGGCTACAAAAATGTCAGGACAAGCCTACTAGGACAGCTGAACTTTATTTGAGGTTGATCAGAGGCACTTTAATTCGTGACAGGTGTGTGCTGACTATAATTCAACATGAGTTTGAATGTAATTAAATCTGAACACAGCCACACCCCCAGTTCTAGAAGGGTGTGCACACTTATGCAACCACATTATCTCAGTTGTTTTTCCTTCATCTCCCTAAAAGGTGTCAGTTTGTTTTTTACTTGCATTGCACAGGTTATAGGTCACTTTAAAGGTGGACAAAGTTGTAAATATATGTATGTATCACAAAATCTGCCATTTGAACAGGGGTGTGTAGATTTTTTTTTCTTTATCCACTGTATATTCTTAGGTTTTGCATTAGAAACAGTATTTTTGATGTTACTCCATAAATTCTCAATCAGACTGAGTTCTTTGGATTGGTCATAACAAAAGACTTCGTAACATAATTCTTGTTAGATGTTGGACGCTTTATGGTGTGTTTTTATCCCACTGAAATCTCCATTACAAGTCTATTTCTTCTTCAGCATAACACAGCATTGGAAATAATTTTAGCTGAGGAGCCAAAAAACTTTTGTTTTCCCCTCTCCAATCAACTCATTGACCAAAGTCAGTTAATTTACTGCTTAAACAAGGTCTAAAACCAGAAGGTTCAAAATTAATTCATATTTAACTATGGGCCATAATTGACACCTGTTTCCTCACAGAAGGAATGTCCTCACTATTTGTACTCCATACTGCTATTAATTTGAACACACACCTGTTATTAATTGAGTTACAGTTACACTCAATTAACAGTGTGCATTTCATGACACTATAATTAAATTAAAGAGTTCTCTTGGTTGTCCATTATGTGGCTACACCTCTTGCTCCTCCTAACCTACACCTTTTTCTGCTTTAAAAGGTTTCAGTTTATTTTTCAGTTAAAATGGACAGGTTATATGTCACATTAAAGGTGGACAAAGTTGTAAAAATATTTGTCTTGCTGTAATTTTTTTACATTTTTAAACATATATATGTACATATATATATATATATATATATATATATATATATATAACCTACCATATACATGATTCCATAACTAACGATAATATATAACATTTAGCATAATAATTAAGTGAACGGGTAGTGGGATGGAATCCAGCGGGCACAGGGTGGCTGACATCTTATGGTTCCTCCGCTTTATTTAGAGTGAAGAAAAGAGAGGATAGAAAAGAGAAAAAAGAGAAAATTAAGAAAGGGAAAGAGAATAAAGAGTTAGATACGATCCACTGTCTAATGGACAATTCAAACACAAGTTGTGCAGAGAGCAAGCAGAAACTCCGGCAGACTAGCGATATACAGAGTAGAACTACAAGGTGACATAGACATGAGGGAGCCCTGGGACATAAAGCAGCGGGCAACAGCATCCAAACACTATGACCCTGAACCCTCCAGCTTTGAGCCCTGAAGTATAGGGGACTATGAAGGATAAGCTTGACTAAATAAACAAGTTTTCAGTCTAGACTTGAAGATTGAGATTGTGTCCGAGTCCTGAACGTTAAATAGGAGACTATTCCATAGACGTGGGGCTCGATAAGAGAATGATCTGTCCTCTGATGTAGCCTTCATAATACGAGGTATCAGCAGATAGCCTGCACATCGTAGTGGGCGTGGTGAATCATAAGAAACTAGAAGTCACTAAGGTACTGTGGCACGAGACTGTTAACGAGTTTCTTTACAGGAAACATGGGTGTGCGAACGGGGAAATCTGGACAGGGAATGATCACCCCTGCTGCTCTCAGTGCTTGAAACACTGGCCGAATTCCCTTGAGTGCCTCTGGCTTAAGTTTGGAAGTCTTCCTTTATTAAAACTAATTGTGTGGATGCTTTAGGGGCACTTTCACATGATGTTAGTAGTTCAACGCGTCTTTTCACCTGCAGCTTGCTTATCAGAGTGAATTTAAACGTATTGACTTCACTATTGTAGGAGTGTTTGGTCCCTTTGAAGAGGAGGATCCTCTTGGCCCAGGGGCCCACCCCTTTCCAAAACCAAAGATTTTTGGTTTTCAGTTAGATCAACCAGTATTACTGCCCACTCTGCATTCCAAATTAGATCGCCAGTGGTCAGACAATCTGACTGCTCCAAATGAAAATCTTGCTCATACTGTATGTCAGGACCACCAGACAGTTTAGCTGTACAATGCAATGTTTCAACGAGTTTGATAACTAATTCAGGTGGTAGCACCTGCGCAATTTTTCCCAATCATGGATTGTAATATCTTATCATTCACACATTCCCACTAATACACATACATTTTTATCACTAATTTACACATCAAATCCCCCCAAAATTCAAAATTTCTTCAACATTAATTATTACTTTGTGTAAAACCACAGGCTTCTTTACTAATTTGTTGTAAAAAAATATATAATCTAAATTAGTTACTTCCCTGCTCATGCACTGTTCAGTGGCTCCCCGGCTGTCCCGCCTCTCCACCGCACTTCAGTCCTCCTCTCCCTTTGTGATCAGGGGTTTTGGGGTCCTCCTCGCTCGGCAGTCTCTAGAAAAATGTCCTTTCTTTCCGCAGTTGTAACAAACATCATCAGTGCCAGCGGTGCGTCCTCGTCCACATCCTCTGCCTTTCATACCTTCTGATTTTTCTTTACGCCTTTCATGTCTTGCATAGTTTGCACCAGAGTTAACATTGCACTCGAACTTGTGCGGTGGGAAACAGGAGTTCCTTCCTCAGGCCTATAGGGAGGTGGATTGTCGTTATGCCATTTCCTGCTACAGCAGCTGCTTGGGCTTCTTCTACTAGCCCATGGTAAGGTCCCGGTGGTGGCAGCGGTGGCAGTGGTTGAGTCTGTTGTTGGCTGGATATGTCGGTTGCTGGGGTGGAGCCCTTGGTGGTTCGGTGTCGAGATCGAGATCTACCAGAGAAACACACTGAGACAGCACATTAGTACACTCAATTGTCCCTACCTGCCGTTTTCTCTGTCCCTTTCTCTGTTGATCACAACATTTTCTCCACTGACCTGCCTTTTCTTTCATATCTTTATTTCACTCATAATAACTCAAAACTCCGGAGACCTATGTGGTTCGCTCAATCGGCCCGGGCCTACCCCTTCACTAGTACATGTCTATACTACGCTGTGTGTCCGTTGACACGCCAACGGGTCACAGTACTCTGTACTGTCCGGTTTCAGTTTCCCAAACAAACACTATCTTGAGCGACCCCACTCTCAAACAGAGGAAAAAGGGATTATAGTGGAACACACTACGTACTCACCCAACTGGGTTCTTTTAGGATCGGGGCGGACTGTCAGATCAGGGAATCCTCTGGTGGTACTTTCCCCCTTCAATCCAGCTCAGCTGTGCTGAGGAGCATTCTCAGGATCCCCGGTCTTACTCCGCAGAAATCCGAGCCGATCCCATCCTCGTCGCCAAGTAACTGTGGCAGAAAAATACAACAAGTTTAATAAAACTTATGAGACGTGGTAGTAAAGATAAGGTTTTTAATCACCCTGAATAAAGTAAAAGTTAAAAAAATAAATTAAGAGTCAATACATAGTTCCCAATGGTCAGAGTATTGCTCTGACCCCCTTGTCTTACGGTCTCACTATATACGTGTGTGTGATGTAACTGACTTACAGGGGATTGCCCCGTCTGTTTCTTATTTTCCAGCTTTTAGTGTTGTCTCCTGGGCAGACTTGCTCACTCCCCCCTCCATATATAATAAGCAGTAAATTATAACAACTAAAGTATACCTGTTATAGAATGATTAAAAGAACACTTAAAGATCATAGGTACATATTAAATTGATAGAAATACAGTTTCTTCCACAAAATGATTATCTTTTTAAGAGGAAGACTTCTGGTCTTCTGTTTTATGGTCAGATGAAATAAAAATGTAATTGTTTGAACATTATGATGTATCATTTACTTACTGTAAAAAAGGAGACACCTTCAGACCTAAAACACACTCCACACTGTTAAAAATAGTGCTGGAAACCTAATGATTTGGGAACCTTAATCACAGTAAATGGCACTATAAAAAAGAGCAATACATCAAGATATATACTGGCCTTGGGCACCAGTGGACATTTCAGCAAAATGTCGCTGACACTGTGGGTAATGATGTCACCAGGGAGACAATTTTGTAGTCATGGTAAAGACAACATGGAACTGGTGGCACTAAGCATGCATTAATGGTGCCAGTGGGGCTCCGTGCAGCCTTAATTACCAGGTAGATGGTTTTGTAGTCATGATAAGGATAACATAAAACCGGTGGCACTGAGCATGCACAGGAATGCCATTTTGTTGTCACAAAATTGTGGATTGTCAAACAAACCTTGGGGTGCGAATGGTGTCATACAAGATGGTCATCATATTTTTCTTGTTCTAATGTCGTATCATTAATTTATCTCACCTCAGCTGCCACTTGTTGTCCAAAAGTAGGCTCTGTATCTTCAGGATTCTTGAAGCCAGACAGTTTAAATATCTGTCTAAGCTTCACAAGTTTCCAGAGCTCTATGTCAATCTCAACAGTTTTGGTGTTTTTCACAGCTTTTTTGAAAGGCTGCAGAGTGACACTGGGCTCAAATGCATTAATGCTAGAGGGTGGGCTTGAAAATCCGGATGTGCATGGTGTACTTGGTATAGATCCATGCTGGACAACTGTACTTTCAACTGCTGAAAAAGATGACGCAGTATTAGAGAGGGATGTCTGCGACACTTCATCACCATGACTCCATAGAGTCCTAGTCCTGTGTGTCTGCATTTTCTGTATTTACCTTATTAGGATTTTTGTATCCGGTATATGATTACAAGCATCTAATTACATCAGCATTCCCAAAAGTTCAACAATCACATATAGAGAAAATCACATATACAGGATATGAGCCTGGAAAGATACTTAAAACAAGGCTGCCCCCACTGGAATGTTGTGGAACCAATGGTGTGTTCAGAAAGTCAAGGTTTTTCCTTAGCCACCATTGCTTATAAGTCAGGGCCTTTTCTCCACTTCCACTTGGAAAAGCTTTCAGCAGACAGGTATACTGAGACCTCAAAGACAAACTCTGGGTTTCACCTCTTCAAATGAAATAACAGCATAACATATGGTGGTAGTAAAATACTAGTCCCCAAACACTGTCTTTCTGTTTTAGATTACAAGCACTTGTGGACACCTCTATAAATAAATGAAAAAAAAACCTTCCACACAAACACACGCCAGATATATATGACTGAAGCTAGCAAACTTCAGTAATGCATGGTTCACAGGTTAATTGTAAATATTGCGCACCTATTGTTATGTATCCCCGTTCGGGACAGTGTTTTAGCTTGCTAGTTAGATTTAGCATAGCATACTCACTAGGTATTTTGCTTAAGCAATTTAAACTCCTGTTCACGCCACAGCTTTGCCAGTTTCTCCAGGAGAACCGCAGTCTTTAATGCCTCACCGGACTCTTCACCATGTCTCATTTCTATCTTTATCTGTACTTGCTATGCGGGTTCCTGTTTGGTACTGAACTCTCTTTTTGGTTGCACGAGAAAAAGACTGACTTAAAACTGCAACCATGACGACCTTACAGTAAACGATTGAGATGACAGGAGTGCGACACAACTCTAACAATATTTTAAAGATTTTATTTAGACACTGGAAATTTGTCTGTGACAGAGAAATTGCTTGAAGGTTGCTTGGTGTAAGGTCGGCAATAAGAAACTGACTTGGGTGTCAGACGAGAGACAGAGGAGGAGTCAGTAGAGAGAGGGAAGTCTGAGCAGAGTCAGAGGAAAGCCTGTACAGAGTTACTGAGGATTTAAACAAGATGCACTGATAAGTGAAAGGACACACTGATCACTGAGTAGTCCCAAAGGAGTCAGAGAGAAAACAGAGGAGAGACAGATGAGACAAATGAGAGGAATAGCTGGATAGTTACAGAGTCCAAGAAGAGTCACTTTATTGTCACAGAATTATTGTCAAATGAGATGAGCACATTGGTGCCACAGGACAAACAGCATTAAACAAGGAGTCACAAAATAGTCACAACGGCAGATTTTTAGTCTTTAGTCTTCCAAAATCCTGTATTCTCCAAAGTTGCACATGCCTTAGATTGTACTCTCGTTGATGACCTGGGCATCTGATGGTAACAAATTACCCTGGTTTACAGCTGGAACACACACACATACACACATGTTAAATACCAGCGATTATTTTACATTCATATTTAACAATCATATTAATTTATCAATCCAGCTCTTCATTCAGACATTTATCCACTCATCTATATACATTCATCAAGCTGTAAATTCATTTGTATATGTTTGTGTGTCTCACTGCAGTCTGTGTTCTTGGGTATACTTAATAGGCGTGGTCCAGACAGACCGATGAGGAGCGCGCCGAGTGGTGCAGTGATTAGAATAGAGAGAACCGCCACGTTCAGCACATTCATCCCAAAACGCTGAAGCTCCTCGTCCTGCTTCACACGTGCCATGTCCAGAGCTTTTGAGCCGATCGCAGCCTACCAAGTGAGACACTTAGCCAATCAGCTTGCGGCTGATTAATACAAAGCACAGAATAAGGACATCTAAATAAATAATAGATATAGTAATATCTACAGTGGTATGAAAAAGTTTTGGCATAAATTTCATTTTCATTTAGAAATCATGTTGTTCGGATCAGCAATTCCAGTGAAATATATCATATAGCAGACAAACACAGAGTTATCTGAAAACTGAAATAAAGTTTATAGTTTACAGAAAGTGTGCAATAATTATTTAAGAAAAAATAGGCAGGTTCATAAATCTGGGAGCTTGTTATTGGAACACAACATCTCTTTTGATTATGAGATTATAAGAAAGGGTAAGGGGCAATTTGCAAGTCTTTCTCCTCTGTGCATCTTCTCAGAAGTGCTGCAACATGAGAGCCTCAAAACAACTCTCAAATGAAATGAAAAGATTGTTTAACATCATGGTTTAGCAGAAGGATACAAAAATCTATCTCAGAGATTTCAGAAGTCAGTTTCCACCGTGAGGAACATAGCAAGGAAAAGAAAGACCACAAGCACATTCTAGTTAAGGCCCGAAGTGGCAGTTCAAGAAAAATCTCGGACAGGCAAAGTGAAGGATGATGCAAACAGTCATAGTTAAACCACAGACTAGCTCCAAAGACCTACAATAACACTAAATACAGCTCAAAATCTACTAAAGCATTCATGCAGAGGAACAAGTTTAATGTTCTGGAATGGCCATCTCAGTCCCTAGACCTGAATATTTTTATTATTATAAATCTGTGGTGGAATTTAAAGCGGTCTTTCCATGCTTGGAATCATCAAACCTATAAAAGAAAATGTCAAGAAATCCTTATAGAGTGTGGCCATGCGGCAAAACAATAACCATGAACTAATTCTAAAAACTAAAACCTGAAGTCGGTATGTTTCCAGATGATTGCCAGACTAGATTCCATAGCAAAGGCTCAGACACTTTTCCCATTAAAAGATATTTAAGTTGATATGTTTTTTCAATATCTCTTTTTACCTCTCCATTTATCAGGGGTTGCCACATCAATCTTTTTCACCTCACTCTGTCCTCTGCATCTTCTACCCTTTCACCAGATATATGGATGTTGTCAATGTAGATATGCAGGTAGCTGGGGTGAGAGCAGAGGACAGAGTGTCTCCTGCCTGGCATCTCCAACATCCTCCTAACAATAAATCCACTGTCCCTCTTTTGCACATGATCTGCCCCCCAAATTTTTTTCAGAATTTTCTAGCCTGTGCTTTTTCTCTGATGTTTCCATTCCTAATCCTGTCCATCACTCTCAAAGATGTCAGGATGGCCGAGCGGTCTAAGACGCTGCGTTCAGGTCGCAGTCTCCCCTGAAGTGTGGGTTCGAGTCCCACTTCTGACAGCTTGTCCTTGAGGGGCAGTCGTAGGCTTGTGGTTAAGGAACCAGCCTTGTGACCGGAAGATCCCTGGTTCAATTCCAAGTAGCAACAAGTCATGGCTGAAGTGCCCTTGGGCAAGGCACCTAACCCCCAGTTGCTCCCAAGGTGCTGTGATGGCTGCTCACTGCTCCGGGCACGTGTGCTCACTTCACCAATGTGTGTGTATTTTGTGTGTTTCACTGCACGGATGGGTTAAATGCAGAGGACCAATTCCGCTGTGAGCAAACATAGTGGCAAAAATGTATCACTTTCACTTTCAAGAGAACCTCAATATCTTAAGCTCTGCTTAATGTCTCTTAGTCACTGCCATTGTCTCTATTAATTCCTTTCACTTGTGCTGTGACCGTTTTTTTATGCATTACTCCTGACACATTTCTGCATACGGTCCATCCTGTACTCTCTTCTTCACCTTTCCCCCCCCCACACACCCCATTTCCTTGGACAGATCCCAAGTACCTGAACTCCGGCACCTTTGTGACCACTTTTCCCTGTAGCTTAACTGTTCTACCTGCCTCCCTCTCATTCACACATATATATTTTGTTGTACTACTGTTGAATTTTAATCCACTTCTAATAAATATATAAATGAAAAAAAAAGTTTAATATTTTTATCTCAGTTTTATATCTACTTTTAGGACATTTGTAAATGTTTAGTTTTCACAAACTTTTAAACACCACTGAAGAAGAAAGAAATACTATTTCTATTTTATATTTTATTTTATTATTTTCATTCTTTCTCCTGTTTTGTTTTCATTTTGTCTGTAGCCAAGCTTTGGCAATGCTTATTTCCATATTTGTAATGCTAATTAAGCAAACCTTTGACTTTGATTTTCAAATTATAGAAGAAAATAAAGAGGAAAACTGAAAACTTCAAGGATAAAGGAAAACAAATGAAAAGTGTTAACAAGACCTGAACAGTAGCTTTTGGGATCCAGGCCATAGAGATGAAGATCTTCTCCTTACAATTAAATCCAGCACCAAGCACCATGAGAAAAGTGATAAAGATCCTTACACTCAGAGCAATACTGAGAGCAGCAAGACCCAGAGCTGATGAGGCACACACAAAGGACATATTAGGTCTAAAACAGCATACATGTTTAATGGATGAATTTAAAAGTGATTGTGTATGTGTGTGTCTGCGTGAGACTGACCTACAGTGATAGGCTCCAGAGCATGGATTCTGATTTCAGCTCCAATAAGCCCAAACAACAGTGGCTGAAACACGTCCCATACATTATCTACAATCTCTTCTACAGGAACCTAAACAAAAATTTATAAATAATGAGGAAAGTTCAGGAAAAGAATGGAGAAAAGGAAGGAGAAAAAAAACAGTAAGAGAGTATGTAAGTAAGGAAAGAAAGAAAGAAAGAAAGAAAAATTATAAAGAAAATGGAGACAAGACAATAATAATACAAACAAAACAAATAAAAAAGTAATATTATAAAAAGAAAGAAAGAAAAGTAAGGTCATCTGAATTGTGTGTATTAATTAATATTTCTTCTTTTTATTTTACTTTGTTTTTTTCCCAGCCGGTACCACTGAGGAAGGCAAGGACTAGCGTACACAGACCTCCAGAACCGGGGAATCCAACAACATTAGAACCGAACACTGCAAACACACCCAGACCTAGCAGCAGGAAGGCACGTTTCAACACCAGGGATTTCTATACACACACACACACACACAGTACACTTTATAACTATTACCACATATTCACAGATAAACTGATCTTCATTAGAATAAAGCCTAAAGATAAAGAGACTTTACCTCATCTTTGCTAGGAAAATAACGAAGGAAGAACCCAAGAGCTATGCCCATGACCATGCCTCCTAAAACTTCTAAAAATCCTCTGAGAATGTTGAACCAGGTGGAACCTTTAGAAGGTAACAGAGAGACTAGGTTTATACTTAGAGTTAAGTTATGGTTCAAATAAAGGGGCATTTGGGTTACCGGTAGCGAAGGCAATGCCGAGGCAGGTGGTGAATCCTGTGATGGCCAGAACATCGTCAAAACTGCCAGCGGCCATCAACAGCGTGGGCACGCCCTGCTCCGTCCCATAACCGTCCTTCTGCAGGAGTAGCATGGAGGGAACCACTACAGCCGGAGAGACGGCGCCTAGAACGAACCCCAGGATGAAGCCCCAGATCCAGGGAAGTCCCAGGAGGAAGTGCGAAAGCAAAGCCATGGTTAAGGTTTCAATTAGACACGGACCCATGGCTACACGAACACACACAGCCTTCAGTTTCTTCAGTGCCTGATATCCACAAAAACCTCAAATCATACACTTAAAATCCAACTTTTACTAAGACTAGTATTAACTAGCTGTATAGGTATGTACCACAAGAAATTGTAAGTATTATAATAAAAAATTGCTCAGCAACAAAACTACAACTTTGTGAACAACTGCATGAACAAGTCATCCAATAGTTTAATGTTTCTTAGAGAACATGAAGACATGGATGAGGAAAGTACAGAGTGCAGAATACATAGGGAGAGGGAGGAGATTAAGGAAAAAAAAACCCAAGTCTATGCTCATAGGGAAGTACACTGTGGGCACAGAAAAAAAGAAACAAAGACACACAATAAGTACACATTACAACATGTAAACATGCAGAATGTCATAACAATAACACAGCAAATTGCCATGGAGACAACCAATTTGCATGACTTCTCTCTTTGATCGTTCTGGTATACAAATCGATCAATTTTCCTTTGCGAAATCGAGAGCTTATCCAAGATGTTTTTCATGTTGTGGTTTATAAACACAGTCTAGATGCTGACAGCCCTTCCCTATCATGTCGGGAGGATTTAAGGGGCCTTGGGTAAGAGCAGTATGGAGAAAGTCTCTCAAAAGTATAAGAAACTAATACACAAGAAAGGAGGGGCAAAGCAGGAGAAAGACAAAGCAAGATAGATGGGTCAAATGCACACATGGGTTAAATGCGAAGGACTAATTCTGCTGTGTGCAAACATAGTGCCATATAGATTACATTCACTGTTTTCATTTTAAGTGTCATTTTCAGGGATGTCCCTGATTATTACAGCAATTAATGCCAAGCCACATTCTGAACTTGTTACACCAGTGTGGCTTTGTAGTAAAAGTGTGTGGGTAGTAGACTGGCCTGTCTTCAATATGGACCTGTCTTCCACTAAAAATGTGTGGTGCATTGTGAAGCGCAAAAGATAACTGAGACCCCGGATTGTTGAGAAACTGAAGTTGTACATCAAGCAAGAATAGGAAAGCAAATTTCACCTACAAAGCTTCAACATTAGTGCTCTCAGTTTATAAACACTTATTTAGTGTTTTCTAAAAGGAAAGGTGATGCAGTGGTAAACATGGCCCTGTCGAAACACTTTTATACATTTTTAAAGAAATCATAATCAAAATTTGAATATTTGAAAAAGAAATCAAGATTATCTGTTTGAAAAGGATTGTAAATCATCATATTATATTTTAAATTATGTTTTATACAACGTCTCAAGTTCATTGGAATTGGGGTTGTACATGGCCAGCCTTGCTTACCACCAGTAAATTACATATTTATTTATTTTTCATGTTTTAAGTGACTTTGCTGCTTGCCATTAAGAATCCTTACTTAATTCTGGTTAAATTAAAGGTAAAAAATATATATAACAGACAACGCAAAAATGCAAAAATCTTTTGACAAATTCTCCAAAACAACCATGTCATATTATGCAAGACACATTGTAAAACATATAATTTGATAAACTGTAAGAAAAATTGTATCTTCAAACACTGTTTAAGGAAATGTCATGCCATACGTCATCATAGATTTGCAATAGAGTTTACTGACTCTATAAGCTTTAATTTTTTTACAATAATAATATAAACTTTATTCCCTCCACTTTGCTAAATTATGTACTTTAACCCACACGTCATACATTTATTAACATTCTGGACTCATTTCACACTTTATAACTTATATAACTTTCTTTTTAATCTAAAGATGTGTTTCAGTTTGATCAGGAAAATTAAGAGACAGAATATCAAAATGATTGAGAAAAAGAAAACAAGAAAAAACAAATAAAGTAATAAAGAAAATGGAGACAAGACAATAATAATTGAGAAAAGGTAAAATGAATAAAAAAGTAATATTATAAAAAGAAAGAAGGAAAGAAAGTGCAGACGGGACACCATTAACAATTAATAAGTAAGATTTAAAAAGTGAAAGAAACAAAGAAACAAAAAAGGTATATATATATATATATATATATATATATATATAATTTCAAGAAAATTATCCATTATGCAGCTTAGTCAATAACATAAAATTAATAATCATTTTACAAATAAGTGGCTGTGGATGGACCCTGTGGATTATTGACATACCGAAGCATCCAACCCCATACCGGCTCGCGTCAGAATGACAGCCAGGGCAACATTTCTAAGTGAGGCGGACCATCTGAAGTCAACGTACACCGCTTCTGTCACCATAGGGATGTTCCTGAGGAGGACACCTGCTAGTAACATACCTACAACACACACACACACAATAAAGCTCTCAAATCAGATCAAAATTATAGCTGTAGGAGGAATTCTTTCTTGTTTTTAGGTTCTTTAGTTACAGCATATTGATTTTTACTAAAAGCAAAGACAATATGCGTAGCGCAGTCACCTCACAGCAAGAAAGTATGTATACAGATTGTATAGTATCACCCAAATTAGGATGGGTTCCATTATGAGTCTGGTTCCTCTCAAGGTTTCTTCCCTATTTCCTGAGGGAGTCTGCACTTCTGGATCTTGTTTAGATACGGCTTCTTCTTTGAACTATAGAGTTTTAGCTGGCAACAGCACAGAATTAGTTGGATTGGTGATCCTCTGCCCATCTTTAGTCATGTTTGCCAATTGGTCCTCCAGCTGTTCCTTTTTTGTAACTTTTCCAGCCTTATTGTCGTCACAAAATTTCAAATAAGCCAATACTTGGCATGAAATTTTTGAAATGTCTCACATTTGATATGTTGCTGATATTTTATTGTGAATACAATATAATTTTTTGACATTTGTAAAATATTACATTCTTTTTTTTTTTACAGTTTGTTCTGTGCCCCAACGTTTTTGGAATCGAGTTTGCACCGTATTAACATATAAACCTTTCTAATTCAAATATTATAGAAAATAATACCCAGGAGAGGAGGAAGGGGAGGAAGACAGGGCAGACGGACAAAGTGCACTAGTTTTCCTCCAATAAGAGAGCAGATAAAGATGGTGAGGATGCCAAAAATATTTCCTCCAGGGAGACACTCGTCCTCGGTGATGGACCACAGCACTCCAAATAACACTGCAGCCATGGACACTGATCACACACACACACGCATATTTTAGTATAAACCTGATCTGCAGATGTGAGCTCTGTGTGTAGATTCACTAAACTAGACAGTACAAGATTAGAGGTTAGAGTTTATAGTTACATGGAAAAAGCATAAAAATAAAATCTTACTACTGCTAACTAGATAACATGTAGGCGCCGATTCATTTGTGCATTATTGCATATTCTTTTCATTGTTAATAATAAAAAAATTGCAGTATATGTCCTTGGATCACTTTTATGAGTTAGGAAATCTCAGGGGGAAATTCATCTAGGCGTGTGCACACATGCTCAGGATTTATTCTTTAGAATTCTGCTTTTAAAACTACATCCGAGCAGCTAGAAAGAAGCTGAAAAACAGTTTTTATGAGAAAAGAATGAAGAAGAAGATAGAACACAACATGCATTTCCATAAAGACATTGATGACAAAGTCTGATGTGGATAAACTTGACTGGCCTGCAGAGAGTCCTGACATCTTTTGGATGAAATAGAACGGTGACTGAGTGCCAGGCCTTCTCGTCCAACTTCAGTGTGTGACAAATGCTCTTCTGAAAGAAAAGTCTAAATTCCCATAAACATACACCTAAACCTTGTTCCTGCCCCTACGCCAATAGTTGCCGGGTGGGCACCAGCTGGCTCATGAGCCCTTGTAGATTAAGCTAAAAAAAATGAATGAATAAATAATTATAAACCAGAAATCTTCAGAAAAAGAAAGTAAAAAATAAAAAAATTCACAAAAGAAAAAAATAAAACAAGAAACAAAAGAGAGGAAAAAAATAAACTGAAATAAAGATACAGGGAAAGAAAGTAATATTTATTTTAATAGTTTAGAATGAGTTGCCTCCCGCATTCCAAAAGACATGCATGTTAGGTTAATTGGTGTCTCTAAATTGGTCCTTGGTGTGTGAATGTGTGTACATGTGTGTGCATGTGTGCCCTATGATGTACTGATGCCCTGTCTAGGGTTGTTCCTGCTCTTGCGCCCTGAGATGCCGGGTGGGGCCCACAAACCCCGTGTGGATTAAGCAAAAGAAAATGAATGAGTTTAGAATGACACTTTCAGAGCTCAAAGGTTAAACTGGAGATTGAAGAACAGAGGTTTTTTTTTATAAACCCCGCCCACCTTTGGTAATATATGACGACAGCAGGCCATGAGGGGGACACAGGTTCCACCCCTTCTGCCGTCCACAGCATGGACATTCCAGCTCAGTGTTTTTCAAGGGTATACCACTCTGAATTTCCACGTCCTCCTTTTCCTCACTTAACAAAACCTGGAACACACACCTTATCACTAAACCGCATTAGTATAAGACACAGACAGACCGAAATATATCATATCAGTAAATATAAAGTCCAACTCGTGTTGACTCGCAAGTTCCTGTATCAGATACAGTACTTTTTAATAGTGTGTATCAATAGAGCTTATGTTTGTTCTACAGGGCTTGTCACAGATATGCACACAGACACATATAAAGTTCTGTAACATTTCATGAGAGTCAGAAATATATCCGAAAGCCTTATTATATTTGTATTTATTTAACACCTTTCTAAAAATATTCGCCAAACACTTTTATTCAAGTTTTTCCATCAATCACAAAAAAAACAACTTAGCTGAATAACACTCTTATCTCAGGCCATTGTACTAACTGAATAGAACGAATGACCTGTTCAACTGAGGTTTTGTTGATTTTACCACAGATAGCTAGCATCATGAGATGATTTAGGTCATGTTTACCAAAAAATGCGAGGCGATAATTTTAGGAAGATGATGACATGCATTAGTAAGTAAGTGATCTCTATGCCACTATGCTTCCACACAGTGGAATTGGTGTGTGTGTATATGTATGTATGTGTGTGTATATATATACACACACATACATACATACATATATACATGCGCACACCAATCCCACTGTGTGGAAGCATAGTGGCATATAGATCACTTACTTACTTAGGGGTTAGACAATGAAACTGAAACACCTGGTTTTAGACCACAATAATTTATTTGTATGATGTAGGGCCTCCTTTTGCTGCCTATACAGCTTTAATTTGTCTTTGGAATTACACATACACGTCAAGCACTATGGTCAGAAGGATTTTAAGCCATTTTTCTTGCAGGATAGTGGCCAGGTCACTATGTGATGCTGGTGGAGGAAAACGTTTACTGACTTGCTCCTCCAAAACACCCCAAAGTGGCTCTTGATACATCAC
>JAOUQV010137975.1:0-12898 GCA_028565295.1 Aspidoras spilotus
CGAACTGACACTGTATTGGCCGCAAAAGGAGGCCCTACACCATACTAATAAATTATTGTGGTCTAAAACCAGGTGTTCCAGTTTCATTGTCTAACCCCTGTATGTGTTAACAAGCAATTGACCAGGTGTACCTAATAAAGTGGCCAGTAAGTATGTTCACTGTTGGCTTGTTGTTTGAAGTATGTGTTTGCCCTATGATGGATTGTTTTTGCCCTCACACCCAGAGTTGCCGGGTGGGCACCAGCTTTCCCATGACCCTTAACTAGGATTAAGCTAGTATAGAAATGAATGAATGATTGACATTGCCATTGTGTGAAATATCTTTGTATATTATATTTTATTAGTCTGTCAAATTTCTTTCACTAATCAAGCGGGTTTGCGTTTAAAAACGATAAATTATATGGCCAGTGATTGCTACGCACATAACACCCATATTCAGACTTTTGACTTGTTTTTTTTTTTTTTTTTTTTTTTTTTTTTTTGCTCCCCTAAAACAAACCTGGTGCAAATTTCTGGAAGCACTAACCAGGCATTCTAAAAGTTATGTAGTATGTAAAACCTGGCAGTATTACAGCATGCTTTATGGTGTTTGAATGAGAACACTAATCACTGCACATACACTTTGTTGTATGTTCAGGGGACCCAGCCATACCATTACTCCGCCCAGGAACGAGAACAATCGGCGACCTTGTGGCCTCTAGAGTTCTTTGACACTTTAATTTATCTATCCCTTGGCTTGTTTGTTGTTTTTTGTTTTGAGTTTGTATGTGAAGTGAACACACTTTCTCCTTGAATTACAAACCTTATGCCCAAGGAAACTTTTCTTTTCACATGCATTACTTACATATGTGTAGAAATGCCTGCGTCTATTAAGAATCCAAAGTGAAAGCAGAAGGGTGCATACACACACCCATTTACTCAGGATTTTTTCTGTTTTTACTTCATGTCAAATGCCTACTCCAGAATCGGCACAGCATGAACAGTTGCACTTTGATGCAGTATGTCTATGCATATCTGAGACCCACTGAATAACCCTATTGCCTTGCCAGTGTTACTTTCTCAAGTGCGTATGAGTATTAACAGTGACTTCCATCTCTGTCTGCTGGCTGAAGATGAGATAGGTATTATGTACTCTTGAAGATCCTCAGCAGTCTTTAATCATCAGGTGTGACTTGAAGGTCATCTTGGGCATTCACTCAGCTGTAAAGTTGCCACTTATCACACAACATAAACTTGGCATTCTTAGTAAAATGGAATTGACGGTTCCTAGCGAACATTTTTTTAACTCAGCATGCTGCATAGAATTTCTGGGCTAATGGAAATAACTGTAGAGAAATGTGTAAATATAATAAAATACAAAAACTTGTATTACTAGCTTCAGATATTGTTGTAGATTTATTTAGCATCAGATACACTCTGAGCCTACAAAGTCTGCTCATGTTGAGATTACACCAGAGCCACTGAAATCAATTCAGCTATTAAAATGGTTATAGCGGGTTGGTGGCATGGTGGCGCTACAGTATTGTTATCTCCTTACAGCAGGAATACCTGGGTGGTGCGATCTTGGAAATTTCCGTGTGGAGTTAGCATGTTCTTCTCGTGTTTGCCTCCGGGTTCTCTGATTTCCTTCACAGTCCAAAGACATGCATGCCAGGGGAATTGGAGATGCTAAATTGTCTGGTCCTAAGGCTGAAAGGGTTAGGGTTGCGTCAGGAAGGGCATCCAGCGTAAAATGTGCTGGGCAGATAAAAACCGAAAGCTGAAAAAAAAGAAACAGGTCATTTTTATAAATAAATCATCGCATTTGGTAAAAAAACTGAAATCAAACTGATGCAAATTCATATCCTGGAGAGAATGCATTCCAAATCTTCTCTTTATTTGGTGTAAATTAAGAAATGAATGTTTATTACATGGTTTACATTCATGTTAAATTGCATATTAATTAAATATATACAGTATGTTTGGCGTTAAATGTAGAGGCTACTTTTGAAGAATGTCATTAATTTCTCTGAATTATCAGTCACTGTAGATCCCTATAGGTGTTGTGTCTTAGTTGCCTTATTTCTAAGCTTTTCTACCAAATGTAATATTTAAATTTGATATGAAAATGTCCCCGGTATGTTACTT
The DNA here is from genome assembly GCA_028565295.1 of Aspidoras spilotus. Classification (NCBI taxonomy): domain Eukaryota; kingdom Metazoa; phylum Chordata; class Actinopteri; order Siluriformes; family Callichthyidae; genus Aspidoras; species Aspidoras spilotus. The sequence continues at coordinate 2,128 of JAOUQV010137975.1, forward strand.
GCCAGCTTTAACCATATTAATGATCCAGTTTTATTCACCTATAAGAGTCTTCTGGACCGCACTCAAGTTTATGAACGTAAAGGATCTGTGATTGCTACTTTATGAATTACACATGCATTAAAACAAATAGCCATATACAATAATCTGTCTTTATTACATCCCCTGCTATCCCTTGAAAGGTTTAAAACTCTCAGTTAATGTTTTCCAATTGTGTGTGTGTGTGTTTTAACCCTTGCTTCTCTAACTGGTTCGCTTTGTTCGTGTGGCCTTTCTATTGTCGAGACATCCGTCCTCAGCATTTCCATCACCTCTGATATACAGTGGAAACGAAAGGGCCGATATCTTTTATGCGAGCACTCATCAGTTAGGCCATTGTCAACAAAGCATGATTGATTAAGTGCCAAAAACGGCAGCCAACACCATTACAAATTCTTGGCCCGGATGACGGATGCCATTTAAATACTTCCCATTTAAAGCGATCTAATCCCACCTGTTTCAGCAGCTGGATTATGTAAAGCGCACCGTCTCTAATGGAGCAGATAAGCTGTGACTGGACGGTCCGTTCAGTAAAGCTGAGAAGTAATGGAGGCTTTCCACAGATGCAGCTGCTTCTGAGCCGGCAGCTTTTATGTTTCAATGAGGAGCATGTGCTTTTTCCTCCGGCCCCCATTCCTGCTCTATCTGTTCACGCTCTCTGGATTTGCTCCCATGCTTAATTCCGCCTCATGTTCATGCGTGAAAGGCAGCCATGACATTTTTTAAATTTCTTTGAAGAGCATTTACATTACATAAGAGCGACAAAATATTTAGTGTTCCTGCTGACTAAATGTGGTCTGCCATTACCCAGTGGAGTTTTGTTTAAACATTCTCTGATTTTTAGCATTTTGACAGATATAAGGGTAAGCAGAATTCCAAAATTTAGGATGCAGTGTAAAATGTAAATATACTATGCAATCATTTGCGAATAAAAAAACCCATGTATTACTAACCTCTTCCAAAACACTACAGCATTTGTTCTCACATCTAGATGTTTACAGACGGTTGTTACAAGGTTTCATGCTATACAGTGGTAAACATGGTCCAATTTCTTTTTTTTTTGACTTACACTTATCTATCTACATGCTTCTGAATCTTAAATACTTTTACAATAGTATTTAATAGTTTGATTTAAAAACCATTAGTGACTCACATGCATTGGGTAAGTCGGTAGTAATTGGTAAAATTACTTGTTCCACTGAACGCAGCTACAAGTATTTCCGAAAGGTCCCAGGTGGTCTCTTGTGAATAACTTAGGCTCTACTGTCTAGTGGCAAAGAACGCATTAACTCGTTAGCTCACACGTCTGTTGTCACAGCTGGCTCAACAGTTTTGGTTTTCCCCAGACCTCTCTTATGATGTCACATGGCATTGGGCCATGGTAATTATACCACTGTCGACCTTGGAGTCAATTAAAAGAACAGCCAAAGTTTTAGGCCCTGTATTTGTTTAAAAAAGCCTAGTATGCTGTGAACAGATTTTTACCTCCAGTACACTTTTTGAATCATAATGGAAATACACTCACTGGCCACTTTAAGTACGCCTTAATGGTAAAACTAGAGTAGATAAGAGATGGTACTCTGCGTTCCTTGGTTGTAATGAGTGGTTATTTGAGGTATTGTTGCCTTTCTCTCATCTTGATTCACTCTGCCCATTCTCCTCTGTCCTCTCACATCAACTATTTTCTCTTTTTCTGACCATGCTCTATAAACCCTATAGATGGTTGTGTGTGAAAATTCCAATAGATCTGCAGTTTCTGAAATACACAGAACAGCCTGTCTTGCACCAATAACCATGGCTCGCTTAAAGTTACTTAAATCATCTTTCTTTCCCTTTCTGATGCTCGGTTTGAACTCCAACAAGTTGTCTTGACCATCTCTCCTTGCCTAAACGCATTGAGTTCTGGCCATGTGATTGCCTGATTAGATATTTGTGTGAACAACAATTGAACAGGTGTACCTAATAAGGAGTATCTTTATATGTTGAAACCAGAGGTTTTATAATGTATTACATCACATTAGAAAATGTGATTGTCATTGGCACAATGCTGCTGATAGACAATTAAATAATTACTCTACTAATGTAGGAAAAGAAACTGTTATCAGACCCAGCATACGTTTTCTACCTTGTGCTCAGGTTGATGAAGATTTCTGCATGAGTACCATGATTAATGCTATACACACAAGGCGTCATCACAGTTGGAGCATCTTTGTCGTACATTCTGACATTAACATTTCAAGGAGAATAGGAAACAAAGAAAGGAAGGAAAGCTGTTCACTTTAAGCCAAAGTAATCTCTGGGAATTGCCTTCTGTGTCCCAGAACATTGACCCCGGAGACGTTTGTGCTCATCTGTGCTTCATGGCTGTATTTGTCTCATTATTGGCAATATAAATTGTCTTACATCGCTGACCTGAAGCTTTTAGACTTTGGCGCATTCCATGTGTGATTTCCAAGCACATGGTGAGCATTAGCTCGTTGTCCTGCTCTAAATCATGGAGCATGTTTTAAAGCAACGTGCCATTGAGAAACATCTGAATTTATGGCTTCTTTTCCTTCTGGTCCTCCCCTGTTGAGCAGGAACAGTGTGTTCTCTGGAACTGACCTTTTCTGGTCATGTGCTAAAGTTCAGAAGGCTAATGAAGATAATAAATGCAATTATAATGTAAGTTTATGGACTTGGAGGAACCATAAAATAAATTGAAATGCACTGGTCAGTTCAGGTGTTTTCTCTAGAGAATTTATTGTGCATGAATTATTGGTCGTCTGATTATTTATTTATTTATTTATTTATTTTAGAGCAACTTAAATCTGCACACCAATCACATAATCTTACCTAGTAGTGATGTAGGTATTTTAACGGGGTCAGGGGGATTTATTTTCATCATCCAGCAATTTAGTCAGAATTCAGTCATATAAAGAAGCATGCCAGAACATTTGCTTTTAGATTTCAGATCAGAACTATATTTTATAATCTGAAAAGATTGTCGCATCTTGATTTGGCCATTTGTCTTCCCATATACAGTAGTTCTACCCATATAATTAGTTGTGGCTCTATGGTGTAGTGGATAGTGCTGCCTTCTCACAGCCAGATTGTCCTGTGTTCCATGTCCTTGGTAGGCTGTCTTAGTTACCTTTTTTTTGTGGAGTTTGCATGTACTTCCCGTGTCTGAGTGGGTTTGCTTCGGGTGATTTTGGTATCATCCTACAGTCCAAAAACATGCAATTGACATGACACTCAAAGACATGCATAATGCGTTAATTGGTGTCTCTAAATTTCTCGTTAGTGTGTGAATGTGTGTGTGCCTTACAATGGATTGGTACCCTGTCTAGAGTTGCTGGGCACCGGCTTTCCTGTGACCCTAAAACAAGGATTAAGCGGGTATAGAAAATCAACGAATATTCTAATGCAAATGAGGTGTGGGCAAGTTGGTGAATAGACTGACTCTGAGGGAGTGCATGTGGCAAGTTAAATTTGCATGAACATCAAGGTGCATGTCTAAAATCAATGCCTTGCGTTGGGTGGGCCGTGCGTTATCCTCTACACGTGGCCCAGTAATTTTAATGCAGTCTATATGACCACGACTCTATGATGGTTCCAAAAGGAATAAAAAAAAACTGATGTTGGAAGATGTAAAATGTTGTCAGGAGTGTGTTGTGTCTGATGCGAATTCCTTTGAAGGTCAATAAAGGCTTTTTTATATGTATATATGTAACTTGGCCGTTTTTGTTTGTTTTATGCTCTTCTGTATTCCACTGTTTATGTGCACATGCATGTGATATCGGCAGACACCGTCACCAGTGTCTGTGGGCGACACTATAGTTTGAATAGGTGTCCTTACCTGTAGTGTGGGGGCGCTGGATCATGGTGGCTGCATGAGCTTTGGGAGAAACTTTCTTTTGACCATATCGTAAAATATTTAAGGTACCCTGTCCATGCACCTCGAAGTAAGTTCCTGATTACAAGTGTGAGAAATGGCGCAATAAAGATATGTAATGTGCAGTGGTTCAGTGTGACACGTCTTCAGTATAAACCCCCATGTCTTAGCCAGCCATGGCGTTTGAATTAATATAGACATTCATATGCCGCAAACACGCCTTATAGTCTTATAATTTTCTACCCCTTACGATCAGCAAATCACTTGTAACATTTAAACACTAATCACATTCACCTCTGTATCATTTTCATTTTAACTGTCAGGAGTGTCATAAGGTTCAAGGTGTAAAGTTTTTAGGAGCATTACCGTAAAAAACATTTCATTAAAAGTGGCACAATTTGAGAGAAAGCTCCAGTCCTCGGCCACATTACACACACTGGCAGTCTGAAGTGCTCTTGGTGAAATGTATATTTCAGAAGTACTTAAACTTGATGTTGGAAAAAACTCGTTACTGAGTCCAAGATGTGTTTTGTGCCATGAACACCTGGAAAATTGTTTGCAACTACTGTTTCTGTAACTACTCGGCTGACAAAGTGCCGAGTGAATGTTAAAATGGATTTTTATGCTAGTTGTGTTCCCCTTGTTGTTTTTCCTCAAATTATATTTGACCATCTGTTAAAAATATAGCTTTAATAGATGTTTTTATTACTTCACTTTATTTAAAATGTTTGCACAGATTGTGATTGTGATATTTTTGCCATATCGTGTTCTACCATCTACAGTAAACAGGCTCGGGCTCTGAATGATAAATGGAGGTCTGGGTTCACAAGAATTGCCCCAGTGAAATGCTGAATTGTGTACTTGTGCAGCATAACTTCACTGCAAAACCTAAAAGGGAGATTTTTGTTCTCTGAATTTTATACATTAAAAATAAACATTTGCAGATACCCTCACTGTGTTGTGTTGACTACTAGGACAAGCCTGTATTGTCTTTGCTACTTCTGATTCTGTTTAATTATTTTTGTTTCCACTGCCTTTTCCACATGCTGTTAAACTTGTGGAAACATGAGTTTCTTTGTGGGTTGTTCACAGCCGAAAAGTCAGACAGAGAAGTTATTCCTCTGGTATTATTGTTCGATGAAAAACATCAGGGGAAAGTCTCTAAAGCGTATTGTTTGAGCTAGTGGTCAGTCGGTAGCCAGTTATGGAACGATTTGTAAGATAAAGCTGAATTTTTTTTATATTGTAAAGGCATTATTTTAGAATGAAAGTGTATGTTAGAGCAGATAACTCTTAAACGTGTTACTTATTTTTGTTTACAGGCCAGCTCCGTCAAGTCCTGGTCAAACCAATGGGATCAGTTCCACAGAGCAACTCGTGGGCCGTTTCCAGGTCAGTGTCCATGTCGACCCACTAGCTGCTATTGTGATTTCGTAGAATTTCTTTTACAGCCAAAATAATCTCTAAGTATAGAAATAAATCATGTTAAATATCTTGCTGTCTTGTGTATGCAAGGCATGTTCATTTTTTTAAGCATCTGTCTGGGATTGTGTCCTACTCAGAAATTGCTGGTTTGGTAATCAAAAGTTTAAAGTGCAGGGTTTAGCCCGTTATGTTATTTGTGGATGAGCGTGGACACTGCAAGAACAACCAAGCTTACTGCTCTGGCTATAATGATCTCTGGATAAGGATACCTTGCAGGTGGTCCCTGATGGCCAAAACCAGCATTTACACATTCACTGGCCACTTTATTAGGTACATTTCCTAGTATATATTGGACCCGCTTTTGCCTTGCTTACAACAGAGATGATATTCTGCATTCCTTGGTTGTAACGAGTGGCTATTTGAGTTATTGTTGCCATTCTATAATCTCGAACCAGTCTGCCCATTCGACTCTGAACTCACATCAACAAGGAATTTACTACCACACACTGGATATATTTTACTTTTTTTCGGACCATTCTCTTTAAACCTTATAGATGCTTGTGCTCCAGTAGTTTGGCAGTTTCTGAAATACTCTCGGTTGATTCTCGGTTTTAACTTAAGCAAGTTGTCTTGATCACCTCTACATGCCTAAATATATTGAGTTGCGGCCATGTTATTGGTTGATTTAGATATTTGCTTTAAGCAATTGAAGAGTTGTACCTTATAAAGTGGCCGATTAATGTATATGGCATTGACCTCTTTACACTCTTCATCAGAAGACATCATTTACCAACAATGGGTAAATGGAGCAGCTGTCTGACTGACCATATAGTTCTATAGTGGAGGAGTCGTCAGTGCTTCTCCTAATTCTCCATCACGGAGAAATAGTTCCTCCAATAGTGGAGGAACCTTTTAACAAACCTCAATCCAAATTTCACATAGTGTCACTTGTGGTTAATCCGAGTGATCTCCTATCTCAACATGTGTGTGCTGTAATTAATCATAATAGCCCAACTCGTTATTGGACAAGTGTTCCTAATCTAGTAATAATTTAGTACATACCATCATACCATAACCATACCACAATAATAGTTTTCTTAATTTATTAGTTGTTGGATTATTTGCATCACAGATTTCTTAATCGGAATTAGCCTGAGCAGTTAACTGTTATGCATGATGATTTTAATTATGTTGTAGTAAAAGGGAGTAAGAGATACTTTATGATTCACAAATCATTTTGTCTTGAATCCAATCGTGTAGTTTTGTGATTTATAAGAACATATTTTTTCCTTTCTTTTGCAGGAAGCCCTGCATGTTAGAGACGAGAACCAGAACTACAGAGAATACTCAATTTCCAGCCCAAAATCATTTTCTCCGGGCCCATACTCTCCAGAGCCGCCTTCCAGCCCTGAACGAAAGTGGGGCAGGATCACTCCTACTACAAAGAGGTAGAAACACAACATACCTCATCTGTTTATATGGACATACGTTTACCAGATTTAATGAAATATGCTTGATAATGCTAATATAACGAATTTGTCCTTGACCACTTAATATTTAAATGATTAACTATATAATATTCTAAGTATGTCTCAAGTTTACGCCAGCCTTGTCATCATTCCCCCACATTCTGCCTGTTACAAACTGTTTCCTGTTAATTTAATATTCCATACTTTTCCATTCTTATACACTAGTAAGATTAATATAGCACAAATCTGGATCGTAGCCACAAGTTCCTTTGCCAAACATGCTGCCGATATGTCTATGATTAATGCTTCACAAGTGTAATTACCTCAATGTGTTTTAAGCTGTATAAACAGAACATTTGTTTCAATAACAGAAGAAAAATCTGCTTCTCGTCACACAGAGTCTGCTATCTTGATTGGTGCACAGTTTTCCCCAACGTTTTAACCACTGTTAAGAGAAGATGAAGTTAAGAGATGGAATATACTAAAAGCTTTTTATTGAAACCATTAGTATGGTTGCCAGCTTGCAGAAAAGGAAACAGGAAACACCCTGTGTTGGCAGAAGAGATAAGGTTAAGGGGTGGTTTTGTGAGTGTTTTAACATATATTATTTAAATTTTTTTTAAAAGATATATTGGTAGGAGGATGTTAGAAATGGAGCTGCCAGGTAGGAGGAAGAGAGGAAGACCAACTAGGAGATATATGGATGTGGTCAATGTAGACATGCAGGAAGTGGGTGTGAAAGCAGAAGATGCAGAGGACTGAGTGAGGTGGAAAAGACTGACACGCTGTGGCAACCCCTGATCAAAGGGAGAGGCCGAAAGAAGAAGAAGATTTTCATTTTTTTATAATAATAAATCTCAATTTTATTATTGATCTTCATTCTAAAACACTCCTCCAAATGTACAAAACACCAATTTTACAATATAATTTTTAATTTCAGATAAGAAACTGTGCTCCATCTCTTCCACAGCCTCTCCCTCGATCACTGAGTTTCTCCCGATGTGCGCTCTTTGATTTTACGCATTCCCTGTAACTTATAGAAGTCTGAAGGCCTTTTACTTTACTCCTACGCATTCCATCCATTTGTGGTCATTTTCCCATTCTTTTTTGTAATTACAGACTAACTCTGATCTGATTGCCATTTTCAATCTTGCACCGTTTTGAGAAGTGTGGTACCAGTGTTTGCAGCTCTTGTGATTTATTGTGACTCACTAAGAATCTCTGGGTGAGAGCAGCAGGTTCTTCAGTCTAAAACATAACGCCTTGTCTCTGGATAATATGCAGTATTTCTCTCCCATTGCTAAAAATAAGTGTGTCCCGTATTAATTTAACAGGGAAGATGGCCTTTTTATATTAAAAATAACACAACTCAATAATAAATACAGTGTGTGATAATACTGGATATTGTTCAAAAAGTTCAAGTTAGCAGTTGCTTTTGGAAATCTTATTCTTCAGCCTGATTACAGAGTGAGTTTTGGTGTGTTATACCCTTAAGATTACCCCCAGAAATCCCCATTTCCACAGTAACTCTTTGCTCCATTCAGCAAGCATATGTTATAAAGAGAATGCCATTAGCAAATGAGAATCCAGCAGCGGATGAAGTCATGAGAACATGTTGCTGCACAGTCAGGTTTCCTCAGTGGGTATCAAATGGTTGTGTGCAGCTATTGACGGAGATTGAGATAAATGAGATGGCATCTGGCGCTATGTGCATGGGTTAAGGCTCGGATACTTAATGCAAAGAATGTTTGTAAATATTATATCCTCAAAAAGTTCCTATGTCCTGAGTTTTCTCACAGGAGGTGACCAACGCTATAAATGCTGTATATAAACTAGATGGAATGTCTCGTTTGTTGTATTTATAAATCATCTCTTAGTCAAGATCAGCTTGTGCTAAGCATCGTTTTTCACTTTTATTATTACTATATATCTTTTGTGCTTCTAGAAATGTATACTGCTTTATAATGCCTCTATAAAGTCTTTCTCAGAAGAAGAGAAGTTCCAGCGTGAGTCTGGTTCTTCTCAGTGTTTCTTTCTTATGTCAGCTGTGTGACCCTTTCCCTCTCGCCTTTAATGTGGATGGTTGTCTGTCTCTTTCTTGTCTGTCTGACACCTTTTATCTTTCAGTATCAGTTTCTGGCTGTCTGTGTACCAGTGTGTGTTACAGTCTGTCTTGTTTGACTGCCTGTATTTGTCTGTCAAAATACATGTGTGTCTTTCTCTATGTATGTACATTATATCACTGTATATTCCATTTTATGTCTCTCAGACAGACGGTGGTTTCTCTTTTTTTTTTTTTGTCCATCTCCTGTCTCTCTCTCTCTCTGTCTCTCTCGCACACAATTAGTGACATTTTTTAATACTTTATCAGTTAAGCTCCAGACGGCATGGGGTGCGTTGCACATTCACAGAACGTAAAAGTGTGACGGGTTTGATGTGATTTACTGATGGATTAGGGTCTAATGTAATAGTATATGGATAATTCAGTCATGGTTCCGTTACAGCAGATGTATCAGAAACAGTCTGAAATACATAGTGTCAAAGCCTGGGATAGAATTCAACCTCATAGAATGTTCTCCTAAAACGTTTATGGCAATTTCACACCCCCTTAGGTTTTTTCACTGGCTCTCAGTGACTTGTATGAACTTATGGTTGTCCCAGTCTCTAGAACCTAATATTAGATATTTACAAAATCCTTAATGAACCAGTTGTTTTCCTTTTGTTCAATAATCGTTTATAAAAAATCAACCCAACAAAATATTTTGTTAATGCACCAACGGTATTTTTTCACTTCGGCTCTACACTCACATGCCACTTTAATAGGTACACCTGTTCAATTGCTGTTAACACAAATATCTAATCAGTCAATCACATGTCCGCAACTCAATGCATTTAGAAATTAATCTGTGGTCAGGACAACTTGCTAAAGTGCAAACCGTGCATCAGAATGGGGAAGAAAGGTTACTTTTAACAAGGCAAGGTTGTTGGTGCCAGACGGAGTAGCTGGATCTACTGGGATTTTCACAAAGAACCATCTCATATATAGAGAGTGGTCCAAAAAAATAGAAAATATCCAGTGAGTTGAAATTGTGTGTACAGAAATGCCCTGTTGATGCGAGAGGTCAGAGGAGAATGGGAAGAATGCTTCGAGATGATGGAAAGGCACAGTAACTCAAATAACCACTCTTTACAGTCGTGAAATGCAGAATACCATCCCTGAAAGTATTCCACAACAAATTAAGGCAGTTTTAAAGGCAAAAATGGGTGCAAATTTTTACGAGGAAGGTGTAACTAATAAAGTGGCCGATGAGTCAATTTTTCTTTAATTGTGTTAATGTTTTAAAGAAACATTATTTTCACTTTCAGCCCAGTGTTCCATTCCTGGATTTCTGAAGAGAAAATCACCAGTAACAGAGTGTCTAGGCCAATTTCTCAGGTAAGACAATTAACAGCACATTGTCTATATATCCATGACCAGTGTGTAGACGATTAACAGCACAGTATCTATATATCCATGAACAGTGTATAGACGATTAACAGCACAGCATCTATATATCCATGACCAGTGTGTAGACGATTAACAGCACAGTATCTATATATCTATGGCCAGTGTGTATACGATAAACAGCAACGTATCTATATATCCATGACCAGTGTGTAGTCAATTAACGGCACAGTATCTATATATCCATGATCAGTGTGTAGACGATTAACGGCACAGTATCTATATATCCATGACCAGTGTGTAGACGATTAACAGCACAGTATCTATATACCCATGGACAGTGTGTAGACACAAGTCTTTCTGCCAAAAAAATCTTATATCCGAACAGTAATGTAACTAGAAAAATTTCTTTTAGTGCTTTTTTTTTCCACCTGAAAGCCATTCGTTGCTCTTGGGCAAAACAACCCAGATGCCTTGGTATTATATAGACTACAAGTCACACTGTAAAGACAAGTTCCT
>JAOUQV010138906.1:0-11675 GCA_028565295.1 Aspidoras spilotus
AATCCCTCTGACCACTGTGCAAGACTTGTATGTGTCATTCCCAAGACGAATTGACGCCGTATTGGCCGCAAAAGGAGGCCCTACACCATACTAATAAATTATTGTGGTCTAAACCCAGGTGTTTCAGTTTCATTGTCTAACCCCTGTTAAAAAAACATGCTTCTGTATTAGTGATAATGAAACACAAACACAATTGGGCATCAGGGAGTCACTGAAAATATGGATTTCTGCTAGAAAAATGCACGAATACCCAAACAATGTGTGTGCAGTATGCTGTTGTATGTAACGTTGCCCTTTTTGTTTAAACAATGAATTTTTTGCATGACCGTGCGATGCTGTATAATTGACACTGTGCTGATTAATGGGATAATTCTAGGAGAGGTTGGTGAGTGAAAATTACTTTCAGTACCGTGCTGTGATTGAGCGATTGCGTGCCAACCATCGGAATTTGGTATCATTCTTACTTCTGGGGTTTTTTTTGTTTGTATAGTACCACATCAGCCGACAGACATGAACATGTGATGTTTTCTCTCAGCTTGTTGACATTTCTTGTTGTTTGAAGCTTTCTTACCAGAGCTCAGATTCCATTGTTCAACATGCTGTTCAATTTGGAGCATATTTTGACTTGGTGATGCAGATTTTCTGCCTTTTGTAAACACGTCTGTTTTATATATTTGTTATAATTTATATATTTGTAGTGCAGTCAATGTGATCGCCACAGATCCTTTTATATTGTTATTGATCTTTCTTGAGAAAAAAAAACACCCCTAGTCTTTAGAGAATGGTACAGCCCAACAACCTCCAGTAATTTTCCACTAACTCCTCTGCATTCACTGTGTTCACTAAGGGGAGCGCCATGACTGCATAGCCGTGGTGCACAGGTTGCCTGTGCTGCACGCTTATATATTTGGCTAATCTCGAGCTAATGTTTGTGACATCGGGCAACTGAATAGGTTTTCTCCACATGGTTTAGACAAAATGTTTTAAGGTAAAACACAAGTTAAAAGAAGAGTTTAATGCAAAGAGTGTGCTAATAGGGTAGCTGCAGATTTTTCACCCTTGCCCTGCAGTGTTGTGGATAGGCATCATGACATTTCATTGTCCAGCTGTAGCTAAGATTAAATTAGCGCCATCCTGTAATTAATGTCCATTAATTTTTAAACCACCACAAAATCATTTATCTTTTATATTTTTTCCCAGATTCACTGAAACATTCTCCCGAGGGTTGTTTAAAGATTCAGGGTAATCGGATGAAAAAGACTTAAACCTGCTCTTTATTATCTTTTATAGCCTATGATTTACAGGAGTTCTACATTTTATTTCTAAAGCTACTAAAATTAATCCTTAGAATAATCAGGCTACTATATGTTTGCTGCGCATTAGGTGTGTCTGCTAAGCGTGAGGTGATTTTTTGTTACTGCAGGGAAGATTGTATGGTTTTCCAATCGCACTGTCGCATCCAGAAGTCTCCGTCGTACACAGAACCGGAACATAAGACGTGAAAGTGTCCAGAATGATGTGTTGTACCCAAATTTGTCACTGGAATCAAATACTCAGTGTTCCGTAGTTCGTGGTACGCTCCAGGAATGATTGTTAATTAAAATATACCCGTGTTTAAAGTGTACATCACTGGAGTCTGTTTTTTCTGCGACATGAAAGAGCAAAGTGATGTGAAAGCAGTCTCGTGATTGGCCATCTGTGTAAATATTTAAACACAGCCGTTTCTCTTCTCCCACAGCTTCCTAGCTATTTCCATCTTCTAGCGTTACCGTGTTATGGATTTCTAATAGACCTGGATAACAGTCTAGATCAAAATGAATGTGTGGCGGAATCCCAGATTGCATCGATGTGATCTCAGTGATGTCAGTAAATAAACCAAATAACTATAAACACCAGTGTCATGCAGGGCATACAGTTGGCATCCCTTCTGAAACATGCCACTGATTAAGGAAGATCATATCAAAGAAGAGAACTCTGTGTGAGCAATGGTTGCCTGGTGTGTGGCGCTGTCGCCTCATTGAATAAAGCACCTGGGTTTGATTCCGAGGACCAGAGTATTTTCTGTGTGGAGTTTTCACATTCTCTCATGTCCTTCCATAGTCTATTGCCCTCTTCTGACTGTGGGTCTGCCCTGCGTTGGACTGGCAACCGGACCAGGGTGTTTCTCTGCCTTTTGCCCAGTGAGCAGTGGAATAGATTGCATCAGACACTTCACACTAGTAATAGAGTAAACAGCTTAGAGCATAAATGAATGAATGAATAGAAGCTGCTCCAGTGTCATCAGTGTGTTGTGTGGTGAGGTTTTATCCTTTCCCTGCAAAATCAAACTCCAGTGAAAAACACTTAGACAACTAGTTAACGTTACACAGAGGACAGGGGCAACACTGCTATTGTGGTTAGACTCTTATTATATAATACTCACACGACCACATTGTACAGGGTCCCGAATTGTGGGATGCAGGATATTATCATACCATGGTTTAAATGAATTAGATTCACAGATAAAAGAGATTTGTCCTGCGTGCAGCAGAACCGGTACTGATTTGTCTCAGTGACACAGTTACTCTCCTACCGAGCCAAACTGGTGGCCATTTTGTGTAACTGCCAGAAAGCGTGAAGTAAAATGTCTGCTGGTAATATGAAGAATCTCTTAACAGCATGGTTTATATGAAACCTTCCATTGCCTGTATTCAATTCAGTTTTATTTCTCCAGAGATTTTTTTTACAGTGGAACATTGTCACGAAGCATCTTTACAGAAATATAATACAGGATGTAATAATTAAGTTTAAATAAATAACATTTATCCCTAATGACCAAGCCAGATGGCAACAGTGGCAAGGAAAAACTCCCCGAGATGATAAGAGGAAGAAACCTTGAGCTCAGAAGGGAATCCTATCATCATTTGAAAGTGAAAAAAAAAAGTGAAAGTGATAGATTTTTGCCACTATGTTTGCACACAGCGGAATTGATCCTCTGCATTTAACCCATCCGTGCAGTGAAACACACACATAAACACACACACAGGTGAAGTGAGCACACGTGCCCGGAGCAGTGAGCAGCCAGCACAGCGCCCGGGGAGCAACCAGGGGTTAGGTGCCTTGCTCAAGGGCACTTCAGCCATGACTTGTCAGTACTTAGAATCAAACCAGGGACCTCCCAGTCGCAAGGCTGGTTGCTTAACCACAAGCCTACGACACATAGATTTGAGCGATACACAGATTAAACATTCTGTAAGATAGTGGGCACAGGATGCCGTCATTCCATATGATGAGAGCTCCCACTGCAAGTTGACATCAGGGTGGATGAGGCGGGTGCAGGAGATGAGGTCGGATCAGCACTCTTTCAGTAGTAGTGTTCTGTTGCTAAGCAGAAAGAGCAATGATTGTAGGTTAAGAAATATGGAATAGAATACAATACAAACAGAAAAAACTTAGCTATAGCATTATACCAACAAACCTGAGTGAACACGTGAGAGTGGGAGAGAGACAGTATCCAAACATTGCAGTGTACCAAAAAATAATGAACCCTTCAAATATGCACCTTTACCTGGAATTAACTAAAACTACAGACAAAATGCTTGACTAAACAAATATGTCTTGTGTCAAGACTTAAAAATTAAAACGGTGTCCGAGTCCCATATATTAATTAGAAGAGTGTTTTATAATCGGGGGCTTTGTAAGAGAAAAGTCTGCCACCTTCTGTAACTTTCATTATTCTAGGAATCTGCAAGCAGCCTGCACCTTTTCATCATAGTATTAAAAGTTCACTTAGATATTGTGGCGCGAGAACATTTATACTTCAATAGTAGAAGTTTATAGTAAATGCGGGATTTAGTCGGAAGCCAATGAAATGTAGGGGTCATGTGGTCATATTTTTAGTTCTAGTAAAAACTCTGGCTGCAGCAACTGAAGCTTGTGTATAAACCCGCCAGAACACCTACATCATCAAGTGTCAATGAATTTCTTAGATTAGCAATGTTTCTAAGGTGAAAGAAGGCTGTCTTTGTAATATCTGCATGAGCTTCAAATGGAAGACTGGAGTCAATAATCTCACCAAGATCTTTTACTGCATAACAGGAAGTGACTTATATATGATCTAGTGTTACTACAGAATCAGAAAGCTTACTTCTCAAATGACCATGGTCCAAGAACAAAGGCTTTCTTTATCAGAGTTAAAAAGAAGAAAGTTATTTAGCATTCACACATTCTTCACCTTTATTAAGATGATGTCATCTCTTTTGCAATAGTTTCTTCTGAATAACAATGGAAACTGATACCATGTCTTTGAAAAATCCCCTTAACTCCATAAATATTATCTAGTCTATGAAGGAGAATAGTATGATCAATGGATTCAAAAGCTCCACTGAGATCCAGCAAGGATACTCAATCCTGGCACTTTAACCAGTCCTGTCCGTGTGCTGTGTCGAGGTCTAACACCCGAGTTCATGGATGTTGTTCCGGTGTATGTACTGTATAAACA
This sequence comes from Aspidoras spilotus, assembly GCA_028565295.1. Classification (NCBI taxonomy): domain Eukaryota; kingdom Metazoa; phylum Chordata; class Actinopteri; order Siluriformes; family Callichthyidae; genus Aspidoras; species Aspidoras spilotus. The sequence goes on from JAOUQV010138906.1 coordinate 4,481, forward strand.
TAACTTCTGTGCTACAACAACCTTAGAAAGACAGACCTATAGTAAGAAAGTTGACTTGGGTCATGGTCAGATGTTTTAATTATAGGTCTGATCACTGATCACATAACCAGTGCTGAGTGAAGACGTGATTATTGTAGTAGCTACTCAATTGTTCCTGGTGTTACACAGTTATGTTTAGCTGCAGTTGACATGTCATCATTAATTAACATTTAATATTGTACAGTAAAACAGAGATTCTCATCAGTCAGACCACTTTTTACCAAGTCGGTGTATGGAGGTTCTCCTCCTGGACTTATTTTAGTGGACCAGGTTAGGTGTAGTACGCGTACACAATGACTTCCGTTTGTTTGACCTTAATTACCTTGCTGAGTTTTGTGAAAGTTTTCTACAAAGCTCTCTTATTTGTGGGGTCAGAAATGACTATAGTACATATTACAACATATTACAGGCTTTTGGTAGTGCTTATAATTTTGGAAAAGTAGGGGGTACGATACGTTGTCAATAAGTAAGGTGGCAAAAACCGCTTTGTGCTGACAGTGCTGTTGATTTTCTTTAGAGAGGGCGGAGCCGCTTTCTCTTACCACTGTGCCTCCTAAAGTGGTACGCACCACCCAGATTTGCCACTTTGTTTCGCTGTTGCACAAATGTTCAATCAAATTGAACTTTGACCCTGCGGCCACTGATCTGCTTAAAGCACAACCAATGAGATGATAGAGACACATTTGTCAGACAGAAGAGCTACCTACTGTATCTCAAATTGCTAAAATAATTCATGTTGGCTATGAGAGAAAGGTGTCTGTACACACAACGTATTGTAGCTTGCTGCGTATAGGCCGACACACATCTGCCCACAGCCAAAAGGGTCAATAATAGACACATGAACATCAGAACTGGACCACGGAGCATTCCAGGGGATGGGATGTGACCAGGATGCACTATAGACTGCACTCTGACAAGCCCATTATGTCCTGCAAAGGATGATGCAATTGCCTAGGGAATGACTGCAGGAACAGGGATTAGGGAACCGAGAGCTGTCTTGTTTTGTATTTACTTTATTTACACACTCTACTGGTATATGGTACATGGTATATATGGAATAAGATTACTTCCTGACTGAGGAATGCCATCAAAGCCATGTGTTTAATTTGTCACCTATATCTTATTGTTACCCTGTACCCTTCTTGTTATCTTGATAATATTTGGGATGCATGTAGAATATTGCATCCCGAGCCAGAATATTTGGGATGCATGTACAGATCGGAATTTTTTTAATATAGATTACCAGAGATGTGGTTTAGTTAAATTCTTTCTTTCGGCCTCTCCCTTTTATCAGGGGTCGCCACAGCGTATCAGTCTTTTCCACCTCACTCTGTCCTCTGCATCTTCTGCTTTCACACCAACTACCTGCATGTCTACATTGACCACATCTATATATCTCCTCTTTGTTCTTCCTATCTGTCTCCTGTCTGTCAGCTTCATCTCTAACATCCTCCTACCAATATATCCACTGTCCCTCTTCTGCACATGTCCAAACCATCTCAATCGGCACTCTCTAACTTTGTCTCCCAATTTTTCAACATATGCTGTCCCTCTGATGTTCTCATTCCGTCCATCCTGGTCACTCCTAATGAGAACCTCAACATCTTAAGCTCTGCCACTTGTTCTTTTAAATTGGTTCCAATTACAAAAATCAATTGAATTAATTTCATTTTATCTATAAAGCACTTGATAAGATAAAGGTTTACGAAGATGTAAAATCCATATATTGCATTTAAATGTATATATAATAAAAGTGACCTCGGAAAGTAAAATGTATAAAATCTATGCTCCAAAGATGGACTCCAAACCTTGCTGGATTGCTACCCTGGTATTTACAGGATGTTTTGTTAAAATGATCTAAATCATGAATTAGATATCATTAAGATATTAAATAGAATATAATTAATTGTAAAGAATTTAAGAAAAAAATAAAACCTCAACCATATTATATTTGTTTCCTGCTCAATATTAAGATGTAGAAGACTAGCAACATCTAGTTTCTCCCTCACCCACTTGTGCAGTGCTGCTGCAGGCATGATTTCTTGGAGCAGATTCCGTGTCATCGGTCTGGTGGCCATTTTGTGTTACTGCAGGCGAGCATGGTGCAAAATGTCTGCTGTGAGTGGAAAAAATAATTATAATTATTATTATTATTAATTATTGCCTAAGAAATAAAACATACTTGTGATTAAGGAGGTTCAAGTGTTAATATCACACAAGTTCAGTGTTCAGGTTTCTCACACTTGAGAACTTGATGATTTATAGTTTGTGCTACAAAGAAAAGAACAATAAATGACTAATTATGGAGAACACCTGGATCCTGTTTGCACCATGTGATTTGAAAAGCTGTAGGTCTTTAAAAATCTTCTCAAACCCTCGCTTGCTTCTTATTTGTCCTGAAGGTTAAGAAATAAAATTCCAGGAGGAGTTTTTTTATCATTTGCAACTTGCATAAACCATTTTTGTGTGTTTTTCACAGGAGGTGTCTATAATCACAAGTCGCGATCATCTTTTCTCCACGTCCAGCAAAACCAAGTCGCGACTCCAGATCAAGATCATTAATTTAAGTGAGTCTTAATTTAATGCATATAATTATTGTGTTATTTGCAAGGAGCAAATTGTGTCTTTGAAACGTGACCCATTCTGTAATGTGTTTCCCTCAACAATTATTATTCCTAACAATCTGCTAAATTAACTGTGTGTAATGAGTGACTTCCATCATGGTGGTTAAGGTTTGGTCACATGTTGCAATGTTCCGTAGCAAATTTGACTTGCAATCTACTACTGTTAAGACATCATGTCTTGCTCTTATGACGTGTAAAGGTTTACGCCAACAAGCCACACATAATAGTGACAGAATGTAGACTTAAACTGGACATCATGTTCGGTAAGGCAAGTCTACTGGGTCTTAGCTGAAGAGGTAGCTTCCACGCTTGTGCGGTTTCTGTGCGGCACAACAGGAGATCCTGATTTCGAATCCTGGCAATGCCACCAAAACTGGACGGCTTTAGATGTATAGAAGGAAATGGCTGTCTTGTACCTTGGGTGGCAGATGTTAAGAAATAATTAAGAGAGCGCTAACTAATAGAGAATTGTTTAATTAGAAAATGATTGGTGTAGCCTCAAGTTGGAAGGTATGTAAAATGGTGTCTTGGTAAACCGCTGAAGGAAGGATTGCAGTATATGGGAAATGGGAAATGATTTAAAGGTGAATCAGCAGAACTGTCAACGAATCAGCATCAGATCCAGGTGAATTGAAGCAGTGGCAGATTGAAACAAATGCAGTTGTGCTTGATTAAACAGAAACCATGAGTTTTTTTTTATTTTTGCACAAGAACCAATTTAAATGGCATTCATTTATATATAGTCTGTGGTTAATTTAACAAATTCCTCAAATCCAGTTTAGATATTTAAAATATAGGTTCATTTTACACACCGTAAAGTATTTGCTCTCATCTATTCTCTATTTAAATTTGTTTTTAATTTGTTTTTTTGTAATGAAAGAAGCCTTTTGCTTAACTCTTCAGAACAGCGTTCGGGTCAGTTCAGCGGTTGTGGAATAGCAGGATGTCTGTCGGCTGTTGGGGGAGGGTTTGGTATTTAGCTAAAACTGGCCTCAGCTGGTTTAAACTGGTTCCTGCTGCATGTCTCTGATTGGCTGGCATTGTAAAACTTTTAAACACTGTAGTTTGTAAAAATAGTTAAATATTAATGCTCAAGTATGTTTTACTCTTGGCTCGGTATTTTTAAACTTGCCGTCTGACTCAAGTCTAGTGCTGTGTGCTGGAGCACAGAGGGCCGGTGGATTTGTGTGCACTGACTGGGCTGTGCATTTGTTTGTGCTCTGGAAAGTTTTCAGTGCTTTACTTTTATGTTACAGCCTTATTCCAACATTCCTTATCCCCCCCCACACACACACACAAACACACACACACAATTCTATTAAAATATATATATATTTTTTAAATTTTTGCAAATTTATTAGTATAAAGATCACATGTACATACGTATTCACAGCCTTAGATTAATACTTTTATGAGTATGATGCTACAAGAGTTGTCCAGAAGCCACACTTGTGTTATCTCGGCTGTGAGCCCAGATCCATATTGCTCTGGAACAGGTTTTTCTTCAAGGAGCTCTCTGAAATAGCTTCATTCATATTTCCCTTGTCCCTGACTAGTCTCCAAGTTCCTCCTGCTGAAAAATGATGCCAATAAGTAGTGGCCTCTGTCTGGCCACTCTACCATACAAGCCTGATTGGTGGAGTGCAGAAATGGTGTCCTTATGGAAGGTTCTCCTCTCACTACAGAGCAATGGTGAAGCATTGTTAAAGTGACCCTTGGATTCTTGGTCACCTCTCTGACTAAGGCCCCTCTAGCCCAGTCAGGCAGATTTGCCAAGCGACCAGTACAAGAAAGGAATAACGTATAGTGAAAGGAATTGTGGAGGGAGTCAGAAAACATGGAAGAACAATAACTTGTATGGGCAACATGACCACATGGACTGGATCATCAGGAGCTACACTGCTACGAGGAACACGAGACACATGGCATTGGAGAAAGTTTACTTATCTACGCTTCCAATTGTAGTGGAGCGATGATGTCATATGATCCGACATGACTGATTTAAAAAAAAAAAAAAAAAAGATGGAAGAACAATTTGCAACCAAGTCACATGATTAAGTATAAACAGAGAAGCTCATACAGTCAAAGTCTCTCAGAAGCAAAGACAAGATGTTTGCCAGTCTGAAAAAGTATAATGCGTGTAAATGTCATGTCTTTAGGATAAAACAGGCATTGTTCAGTCACACCATGAGCTCAGGAACACTCCCAGGATTGACTGTGAAGGATTAACATGATCCGGAAACCGATCAACCAGTAGGATCTGATCCAGATTCATTTTTTATACACTTTAAAGTGTGGATCAGGAGAACAATCAACCAGTATGCATCAAATATGTGAGACATGAATGTGGACCACAACCTGGTGAATGTCCGAATGAAGCTTGAATACAGAGGAACCGGGACAGTGTCCCGCACTGTTACAAGAGATGTGGACGCAAACCATTGTCCTTGATCAAGCAAAGAGACCAGACTCTGCTTCTCCCAAAGGTGATGATTACACCATTAAAAACAATATGATGTGAAATTTTAACACATGGAAGTGCACAAATTAAAGAATTAGGAACCTTTTTTTAAAAAGATCTGCCATTACAAGAAGTAGAAGGATGTCCTGCAGTTGCTTTCCTGCTTGTCCTTATTCACTAGAGCACGTGCCAAGGCTTTTGCTAATCCGGTGGCCATTTTGTGTTACTGCACTGACAAGCTGCTTGTATAAAATGGCAGAACGTGGGAGTGGTTTAAAGGAACCTTGTCCTAAAATATAGCACATGTATTTACTCTGCACAACCTACAGCAATGCTGCTTTTTAAATGCTTACCTGCGCTGTGCTTCGCATCCTGAAATGTGCTCCTTTCTGTTTGAAAAGAACAGATTTAGTTTGTATTTAATTGAAATAATTCCCTAATTACAGTTTAGAGAATAAAATATAGATCTACGCTGTTTTACTTTTAATCACTCCTAAGTTTTTACTCTTATTTATTCTCCGTTTAGAATAAACAAAGGGCATCTCCATGCCTTTCCGTAAGTGTTCAGAACATTGTTCAGTTCAGTGGTTGTGGACTAGCAGGATGTCGACTGTTGGGGGAGGGTTGGCGTTTAGCACAAAACGGGTCTCAGCTGGTTTAATCTGGTTCCTTCTGTATACCTCGGATCGGTCGACAGTAGCTGTTCACATGGACGCAAATATTGGGAATAAAGGGTCGATCGGAATAAAAAACGCTCCATATAAACATGTAATTCGGAAGATTCTGATCCGATTAAGCACAATGGGAATTAAATTGTATTCCGGACGAGAGAGGGGGGGTGGTTTATGCCGATCCTTATTGGAAAATGCATCAATCAAGAGTAGGTCAATATTCCTCGTGCGTTGTCACCCGTCAGTTGGTCCCCACACATTTTCAGACTGTTGTTAAGTGTTTTATTCTACACAGGGGTCATGTTTTGACGCCGTCATGTTCAAATGTGCTAATATTTTTAATGGAATGGTAACAATCTGGCATTATGGGTTCGTGATATCTGTATATCACTGCATGCTGTTTACATTTTTACAGAGTATGGTAACAATTTTGGACTCAGGGTTGTACTTTGAAAACATAATGAATTACCGATGGGAATTTAAATAAATAAATGCCATGAATGCGCTCAAATTAAGCATTTTTAAAAAAAACTGCAGTTTCTTCTCTGCTTGTCCTCATTCACATTCACTGGATCAAGTCTCGTGCAAAGCTGGTGGCCATTTTGAGTTACTGCACTGCCGGGCTGCTTGTACGAAATGGTTGAAAGTAGGAGCTTTTTAAATGAACCCTGTGTAAATACCCGGGGTTCTAGATAAGTGCTAGATCAAGTGCTTGAACCTACATTTGAAATGATCTAGGATTCAAGGATCTTGTTAAATTTAGAAGATAAAAATAAAAACGTTTAACTCCACACCAGCTTCTTACAGACTGCTTGTAAAAAAGTATTTGCTCGTGTTTATTATCTGTATACGGTGTAAGTAATTTAACACAGTGATTTATAGAAAATGCCTTTCCGTAACTTCAGTACTTCAGTACAACAGAGTTCAGTTGAGCCGAGTTCAGTGGTTGTGGAAAAGCAGGATGCCGACTGTTGGGGGAGGGTTCGGTGTCTAGCAAAAAAAAACAGGTCTGTGCTGGTTTAAACCAGTTCCGTGTGCATACCTCTGATTGGATGCCATTGTTGCCATACTTTTAAACACCATTGTTTGTTAAAACAATAAAAATAATAATGCTTAGACAAGTATGTATTTAATCATACTTTTAAAGGGTATAGTATTTTTAGTTTAAGTCTGGAACTGTACGAGTGTGTTTAGTGCCTCGCTGTGTGTACTCGATGACAGAAGATTGGTGAATTTGTACCAATCTAAACTGGCATGCACATTTAGTTTTTTTTTACCTGTATAATATTTTCACTATAGATTGCATTTATAGACTTCGGGAATGCATCACTTCCTATGTGCACCATTGTGTGTGTGTGTGTGTGTGTTTGGGGGGGGGGGGGGGGGGGGGGGGGGGGGGG
>JAOUQV010139629.1:0-12245 GCA_028565295.1 Aspidoras spilotus
ACACTTCCCATCTGCTTGGACAGTTGATCCTAAGTATCTGAATTCCTGCACCTTCGTGACCACTTCTCCCTGTAGCCTGACTGTTCCACCTGCCTCTCTCTTATTCACACACATGTATTCTGTCTTACGATCTTTACAGTATATTCTGCCAAAATACAGACTTTTTATTGCCATCCGGGGATCGATTAATGTTAAAACATGTTATTCATTTTCTCACCTTTCTATTTCCCCAGAACATGTACTTTATAGTATATTTTAGCTCTTGCTATTGATTATTCTAATATTTAGTCTATAAACTCACAAGTCACATAATCGGGTACACCTGTTTAATTGCTTGTTAATACAAATATCTAATTAGCCAATCACATAGCAGCAATTTAATGCATTTAGTTATGTAGAGGCGGTCAAAACAACTTGCTGAGGTGCAAACTGAGCATAAGAATGGGAAAGAGAAAAGTGACTTTGAACAAGGCATGGTTGTTGGTGCTAGACGGGCTGGTTCTGAGTATTTTTGAAACTACTGATTTACGGGATTTTTACTGTCTCTTACTGGAATACCATCTATGTTGAAATTATGAATAAAGGCAGTTCCTAAGGCCAAAGTGGGTCCAACAATTTACTAGCAAGGTGTACCTAATAAATTGGACAGTGAGTGTATATATTATATCTAACCATTCTATTTCCTCAAATTAAACCTGTTTTTCAAGGATTTAAAATGTGTGCATAGATTTACATGAAATTGTATTTGACCAGTGTTGTCCTAGTGTCAACTAAAGAGACAGACTGGATGTGGACCGAACCAGGAATAATTGCTGTGCGCAGGCAGTCATTCAAAACTTCAGCTGAATCAGTTTTCTGAGTATGGCCAAAATATGGATTGCATTAAACCAGGAGACAGGAATTGGCCCACACTTGGGCAGAGTATATTTGCTAGCTGAGAGTTGCTGTACCATCAGACATAGCAGGATATTCCATCCCCACAGTCATAACTGGACTGGATACCCTACCTCAGCACCCACTGTTTCTTGTTCAGTATTGCCACACACATCTGTTCCCAACACAGCCTCAGCCCTTTCCAATAATGATGGAATCCGCATCAGCTTTACCTAATCAGACCCAGCAGACCCAGTCCCTTAATTGAACACTTGGACCAAAAATAAAGAGAGTCAACAGTGTTTACCAGAACCAAGGTGCTACAAAATGTATATAACATTAAGATGCACTTGTGCAATCTGCAAGAAATGATGGCAATGGGGAGGGAAGACAACAAGGCATTTAAGTTTTTTAAATTGTCAGGAAAACAATAAAGAATGCTAAAATGCTAAAAAAATTCTGTGAGTCAATAGGGAGAACAATGTCAATAGAAAAGGTATGGAATACGATTTAAAAAAATGAAAGGGAATGGAAGGGAGTATGAATTCTCAATAGAGGAGGAACATATAATTACCACAAATAAGGAAAAAGCCGAAAAAATAGCAAACAACATTATTTAAAGTACACAGTACAAAAACTTGAATGAATAGAAAAAAAGAGCAAGAAAAGAAACAACTGAAAGATTCTAGTAAGGGTAAGGGTAAAAAAGATGACACAGCCTTGAATGTGGTATTTACAATAGATGAACGAAATTGCGCACTACAGAAACTAGAAAATCAGCCCCAGAGAAAATGGGATTTGTTATTTTATGCTGGAAAACTTAAGTGACAACGGAAAAGATGTAATAATAAATCTGTATAAGAGAGTATGGAAAGAGGGTCGCATGCATAGTGCATAGAAGGAATCAATAATAATTCCAATTAGAAAACCAGGAAAAGACCCAAAAACCCGAATCATTATAGACCTATAGCTTTTACATCCCAAATGGGTAAAACTATAGGAAAAAAAGATAAATCACGGGTTGGTTTACTGAACTGAAACTAAAGAAGTACTGGGATAATATTAAGAATGAGATTTGGTAGTAAACTGGCATTAATTACGAAGCATGAGAATGATAATTGTGGAAACTCTAATAGTCGAAAAACAGTTGATCATGCAATTCTTCACTGTTCTACATGCAGACAACATATAAGTAGACTGGAGAATGAACCGTGAGAGAACAAGAGTAGACTGAATGTAATTAAAAATTAAAGAAAGGGTCAGAAGATAGAAATGTTTAGTTTCTGTTTTTATTTTTGAAAGACAAATGTCTAGTGGAAAGAATATAGTAACGTTATCTCCTGACTAAATACTCCAGTCCAGATGGTGAAGGTAATGCATCACATAGTTAGTTGCCAACCGCAATTAAAAATGGAAGAAGAACTCCCGATTCCATACTGTAGTCCAGATGGTGGCGGTAGAAAATGCACAAAAAGTTATTAGCAAGAAAAATAAAAAGACGAAGAATCGATTAAAAAAAATCTAAATCTTGAATTTCAGGTACGATTAAAGATTAAATAACAAATATGGAGATTATTAATAAATTACACACTGATTTACTGATTTTAGCGTGCTCGTTAGCATTCAGTCATGATAATGATGCATAATTGATTTACTTTATCTAAAAACATTTTAATAAATAGTTAAAATAACACATTATCAAAAATAATTGTTTTTTTTTTCGTCGCCTCAGCGATATAACTGAGCGAAATTAGACCCAGCCTAATAGACAATCAGAAACGGTCACGGTCTTTAAACTTTTGTCCCTTTGACTTGCCGTAGACAGGTCATGTGATGCCGAACAGAGACGCCAATGCGTTAAATTCTGTTCTTAATTTCAGGCTGTACGCTGCTTTTTCTTAATTATACAAGGCGCACGTTAGTGAGGACTTAACTTTACACTTTTTTCAACGCTCACCATCCATAGATTATATGGCGCATCATGATATAAACTCGTTCACACTCATTGTTTGTCCAAATATATTTTGTCCTTTTTATATATGCTGTCCGCCTGATATGCGAGTAACTCGACTCACTCTGCCTAATCCGGGTGGCAGGGAAAATATGGAAAAGATGTGAAAAAATATCACTCAAATACATCTGTCACTTTCAGGAGGTGTGTTTGTTCGTATTTAGGAGAAATGTTGGTGCTTGATACACGTTTTTATCTTCTAAAAAGCCCCTTTCCATTGAATTGAGGGAACTACTATCTTCTTCTTTCGGCCTCTCCCTTTTATCAGGGGTCGCCACAGCGTTTCAACCTTTTCCACCTTACTCTGTTCTCTGCATGTTCTGCTTTCACACCAACTACCTGCATGTCCACATTGACCACATGCATATATCTTCTCTTTGGTCTTCCTCTCTGTCTCCTGCCTGGCAGCTCCATTTCTAACATCCTCCTACCAATATATCCACTGTCCCTCCTCTGCACATGTCCAGAACATTAACTTGTTCAATTAACAAGCTACAAACACTGAATTCGGGATGATCGTATCGTATACACGTGGTATACCCATAATGCAATAATAAGAATATGTCACAGGTTTTTTCTTACTTTTATCATCATTATCAAATTTCATAACATTTAATTTCTGTGGCTGAACAGTGGCACAGTGGTAGTTCTGTCGCCTCATAGCAACAAGGACCCGTGTTCTATCCCCTGGTGCGGTGACCAGGGAAATTTCTGAGTTTGCATTGTTCTTCTCGTGTTTGCGTGGGTTTTTCTCCGTGTTCTAAAAAAAAAAACTACATTCAGTTTGTATGGGACAAGTTGTGGGTGTTGTCCCGTGTATTCTATGCTGAGAGAAATGGAACCCTAATTCAGTTTTTATTTTTTATTTATCAGTTGTGTGTAAAATCTTACATTTAAACCCTAAATGGTTTGGATACCTATTTTTTGCTAACCCTAGAAATAGCCAGTAAAAAATAGATCCTGATGTGTTTGTGCATACAACCTCAGTTTCAGCATTGGGACATTGTGTAAAACACAATTAAAAACAGAATACAATGACTTGTAAATCATTTTTAATTGAATACATTACAAAGACAATATATTTAATGTTCAGATAAATAAATAAAATGTTTTTTTTAAATAATTCACTCAATTTGAATGTGATGCCTGCAAAACGTTCCAAAATAGTTGGGACAGGGTCATGTTTACCACTGTGTTATATCACCTTTTATCTTAACAACACTCAATAACTATTTATGTTTTACACAACATCCCAACTTCATTGTGATTGGGATTGTATTTTGATGTGTGTTAAATCTGTTATAAAAGAGCCATTTTTTTTAATCAATCCAACCCCAAAAGTGACCAGAAATGGATCTGTCCCAAACTTGTCCATAATTTGATAGACAAAATTTTTCAAGATATGATAATTTATTAAGAGATGGAAATCTGTATTTAAAGAAATGATAGAAAGTACCAGAATGCCGCAGATAACTACAATCAGTGATGCCATATTACCCTGCGCTCATACCGCTCAGATTTGCTAGCTTCGGTCATGTAGCATCGTTCGCCCTGCAGCATAGATAAGTGGCTAGTGAGCATGTCTATAGCAGGAAAGCAGGCAGGCACAAAAAGCATAGAACTAATTTATCCACTAGAAATATTCACTAACTCTTTATCACATCTTAATAATGTTAATCACAGAAGTGTATTTTACACATATTTATTGTTTCTTCTCTGTTCGAAAATTGTCTCTCAAATTTTTACATTTTGTTTTAGGAACAAATCTTTAGTAGGACCAAAATCGGGGATGGTAACAGCCGGTTTTCTTATTTTCTGTTGTCATCGTGCATCACTGTTCATCTGCATACAGTTCAGTGAAGTTTAAGTTGGTTTTGTCACGTTATTGGGCCACATTATGACTGGCTACACCTGATTGGCACTGGCTCTCACTAAAAAAAAAGACTTCTGGTAACTTTGTCGCTTGCGTTGTTAATGCATTATTTAGTCTTCCTCTTAGTCCTTACACTTTTTCCATATATACATGAACTCTAACAGGCACAGAGCTTCGTGGCAGGGCACAAACCCCAAACTTGGTCTCAGCCCAACCATATGAAGCTTAGCATTCCAGGGGAGGTGTTATTACATTAATAAATGTCCTGGGAGCTCGGACATTTGCATATAGGTTTGGGGTATTTACACCGAGCTTATACTGAATAAATCACTTTGATATGTAATGAAATTTATCCACAATAACAACATGTCTGGAGGAACTGAACTTGAACATGACTCTAATGCCTGCATTCTGTGTTGTACTTATTTACAGATTTCCGGGTTGTATTGTGAGAGAAACATTGGCAGTCCCTAACTTTACTCCTATCTTTGTGTCCCACACTTGTTTACATGGTAAGACTTAAACTGGGTCTGTGATTTGCATTCTGTAGAAGAAGAAAAATGGCTATAAAAAACAGAAAACCCCGTGTACAAAAGGAGTTACATCTTTAGATGCAGAGAGCATGTTGGTCGATAAGTGTTGTGTCTGCACATCCAGTAAGGAACCCTATTCAATTTCAGTACAAGCTTCATTGAGCCATTCGGGGTAGTTAAGCAGAAGAAGCCCATGTCTGATCAATTCTCTGATCTTTCTACTCCACTTGCACGAGAGGGATGAGGTGCTTCAGCCAGATTTTGATTATGTTTTGCGAGCAGCAGACCGGCTGTACTGTTAGATACAAAAACAACTGGAGGCAGGCCAGACATTTGTCAGTAATCCTTTAAATTTATATGACATACCTCAGCGAGTTGTGACTGAAAGTGGCTGTTACCTTGTGATAAAATCCAAACCAATGATTGGAGTGTTGATGCAGACTTCACCCAAAGGCTGGCAGAAGTACTTTACTCTGTCACTTGGACTAGAAGCGCTAGTCCAAGTCCCAGGCTTTGTTGGTGGCCCGTGGTTTGTGCGTGAGTGTTTTTTAAAGAAAGACTTGGCCATTATGGATTTTTCAATCCACATTCTCTGAACACCACTGGGACACCAGCTGAGAATAGCTGGTATGCAGTGATGGTCACATTCAACACCGTGACTGATCTGGTCAAACATTTAGTGGATCTTTTTAACATTTCTTTGAACTTTGATGCAGATAAAGTGTATAATATTTTACCAATCCACTTTGAACCAGTGGCATCTCAAGATGAGATAAGTTCAGTGGATTTGGAACAGGACGGCATAGGCTGTCACACTCCATATGTGCCCAAGTCTATCTCAGTAAAGACTCAGTAAGGCTAGAAGGACAAAAGTCATAAGAAGACTACAAAGGTTACAAAGAAAACAGCAGTTGCCAAATCCAAAGCAAAAAATATTTACATTGGAGAAAGAAAGATGCTGCAAGAGCAAATATCGTCTAAATTCAGCTCAAAAGCGGTTTCAGCGCCGTGCTCGATACTGGAATGACCATTAATACAGGATAAGACTAAAGGAGTACATCAGGAATCGCTACAGTAACGATCATGCTTACAAACAGGCACAAAAGGAGCGAAGTAAAAAACGATACCAACTGGAAAATACCTTGTAAAATACTATGGAAAACTCAATCCTAAAGATACCACATTACAAAGTGTACAACAAACTGCACAATGACCTATCTGTATTTTCTGCCATGAAAGTCTGTTTCCCAAACAGTCAAGACACTCAGTTTACATCCAAGAACTTTACTAGGACCTATGAGCAGAAGGTGCAGTGGACAAAGTGAGGTGAAAAAAGATTGACTCACTGTGGCGACCCCTGATAAAGGGAGAGGCAGAACGTTGATGTTACATTAATAAACACAACACGTTTCCGAATTAACATTAAATACAACAACTACTGAACACTTGCTCTCTGGTATTTTATTGATTTATTTAATTGCAAGCAAAAACACATTTATTATTAACTTAATGTCTAATCATACTGCATGTATCAAGATATGTATCGGATCATGATTTTATTAGAGATGCACACCCTTACAAGTAATTTTATCATTTAAAATGCCGTGTGAAAATCCACCAGCTGCCCCTTCTGTAATTTAATAATGACTAGTCAGTTTTCTTTACATTTTGACTAGTTTCAATTCTCATTAATGAAATCTACAACTCTATTCTCACTAGTCAATGTGTTCAGTCTTGATATTAGTAAATGTTAAAACAGCTTGCTATATCCAGTAAATTATTCACCCAGGAAGAGGTAATGACATTACATCCTTACATTTATGCTCCGTACTTTGTTTTATCTGGATTTTTTATCGTCTGTGCTGCTTTTTTTATTTGTTTTTTTTATGATTATGACTATAAATAAAGACTCAATATAGTCTCCGGTGTCTGTGCTGGCTTTCGTTTAGCGTTTATACAACCACACAACTCTCCATCCTCCCAACAGCAGTCTTTCCCGGTTCAGTTTGCACTGTAGTACAGATTCAGATTGAGGTGTTTATACAGTATGTGCAAATCTGATTCAAATCTTTGTTTAGATGCACTTTACTAGTGATCTGATCAAATATTATGCACATGTATATAGTACAACTTCAATTCCAATGAAGTCAGGATGTTATGGAAAAAAAATAAAAACATGATGATTTGCAAATCTTTTTAATACATATTCAACTGAATACACTACAAACCTAATTCCAAAAGAAGTTGGGACAAAGTACAAATTGTATGCAATGATGCAATGATGTGGAAGTTTCAGAATTCCATATTTTATTCAGAATCACAGGTTCAAGCCCCGGATGGGACGACGGTGGAAATTTCTGTGTGGAGTTTGCATGTTCTTCCTGTGTTCGCGTGGGTTGTCTCTGAGTACTCTGGTTTCCTCCCGCATCACAAAGACATGCATGATAGGTTCATTAGTGTCTCTAAATTGCCGATTAGTGTGTAAATGTGTAAGTGATTGTGTGTGTGCGCTCTATGATAGATCAGTGCCCTGTCTAGGGTTGTGCCTGCCCTTGCGCTCAGAGTTGCTGGGTGGGCACCGGCTTTTAACTAGGATTATAGAAATATATTATGTAGATACTTGTGTTGATGAATCGTCTCTATATTCTGTTCATACCCTTACTTCAGTAAGTTACTTGGAGAATCTGAGAGTTCCTCTGGAGATTTTGACTGTCATACTTTCTTTTTTTTGTGCAAAAACTAGCTCTATTCAATGGCTACAGGATAGCGACATAAGAGCGAGTTATTTTTTTAATTATTATTTTTATATTATTTATTATTATTATTCATGTTTATGTAATATTACATGTTTTCCATTAATAGGTACACTGAATTTTTAATAAATTATAATAGATGTAGTTATTATAGTTCATTCATATTCTATACCCGCTTAATCCTTGTTAAAGGTCACGGGAAAGCCGGTGCCCACCCGACAACTCTGGGCATGAGGGCAACAACAACCCTAGACACTAACAGGCAATTTAGAGACACCAATTAAACTATCATGCATGTCTTTGGAACCTGTGATCTTCCTGCTGTGAGGCCACAGCACTATCCACTGTGCTGCCCTTGTTATTATCAATGAACTTTGTTATACCAGCCGGTCCTCACCCGGCAACTCTGGACAGAAGGCAGGAACAACCATAGAAAGGGCACCAATCCATCAAAGTGCACACATTCACCCACTAAAGGCCACTTTGGAGACACCAATTAACCTAGTATGCATGTCTTTGGAATGTGGAAAGAGCACTCCGGGATAAAACTATACAAACACAGGAAGAACATGCAATGGTGCAATGAAATTTCTTCAGTCGTCCCCTGGGATCGAACACGGGTACTTCTTGCTGTGAGGCACTGCGCCCACTATTAATAATAAATAATAAAAGAAAGTAAAAATGCGATGGTATAAAAAGTATGTATATCATTAATAATTAATAAAAATATGTAACTGCTCGTAAATAAGCGGAATTAAAGTTCTACGTAAATTATTAATTACACATTAAATGTTATTGCACGGTCGCGTTTATTTTCGGGACCTTTAAATTTTAAGATGACCGTCACCGCCTTGCTTTCCCATGATTCTTTTCCGTTTTCGTCTGCATTTTCAAATCGGGAGAGCCAATGAGAGGGGACGGTAACGCGAAAGTCAATCAGGGACGGCGTTCGTCTGTGGACCAATCAGAGGCGGCGTTAACGAACAGGGCAGAATTTAAAAATGATGCAGTAGGTTGTCAGTGCCAGGCGTCAGCAAGGAGGACACTACTTGATTTTTTTTTATTGGTTTTCACGGTGCTTATTATTATTTTTATTTGTAAAACATTTAAATGGATGTGGGGTTGTTTAATATGCGCATGCATGGTCTGGAATTCTAAAAATAAGTATTTCGAGTTTAGGGAATAGATTCAGTTGGAGTTTTAATTCGACTTCTAGTAGAGACGGCTACCATTTGACGCGTTTGGAGTTCTTTAACTCGATCATAAATTGGTTTAGAATTAGGGATTTAAAAAAGAAACGCTGTCATGGCGAAGCCTTCATCCCATGTCGACCCCAAGTCTGCTCCCCTAAAGGAGATCCCAGATATCCTGGTGGATCCCCGTAGTATGAAGCGCTACATGCGGGGACGCTTCCTGGGTAAAGGCGGCTTCGCGAAATGCTACGAGATCACGGACATGGACACCAAGGAGGTGTTCGCTGGAAAAGTAGTGCCCAAGTCGCTGTTAATGAAACCGCATCAAAAGGAGAAAATGAGCACAGAGATCTCCATACATAAGAGTCTGGATAACCCGCATGTAGTCGGTTTTCATGGCTTCTTCGAGGACGACGATTTCGTGTTCGTGGTGCTGGAGATATGCAGGAGAAGGGTGAGAGCATAAACCCGGTCGATTCAGGCCGGGGGCTTAAAATGGAGTGAAACCTTTTCTTTAATGTTTTAATAATTGACCATACTGTCGTAGCCTACCTTTTATTAGCTTGTGCTAGCTTCTCTTTCTATTTAAACTCCCTCAACCAACGGTCGAATTTCTCAGCCGCAAGATAGCTGATGTTAAAATCCAAACAATTGAGTCTTAAAGTTTTTAATTGCACCATAAGAAATATAAAACTAGTGAAACTTTGCGTTGACGACCCATATCCGGTTTAAAACAAATTGGTTCATATTTATAAATACTTTGTTTGCACCTGGCGTCTGTGTGGACAGAATTTTAAACGACCGGACATGACGTCACCACTCTATGCGTTTGAATACCAGTGTTTTTTAACCGGTTACATGATGGGTGCCATTTTTAAACATAAGATCAATTATTGTGCTCTTTTGTTGTAGTTTTAAGATGTTTTATATTTTATTAAAATGACAACTGCTTTTTTTTTTATTTATTTATTCACTTTAATGATAATTACACGATTTCCTTGGTGGAATTGAAGTATTATATGGATTTTTGCAGAAATTAAGGGCTTAAATGTCCCTAGGAGCATTGCTTGTGATTCCAGCAAGCATTCAAATATGATAGTTTTGAAAGAAAATATTTTCAGCATTTGTTGCATTAGGGAATTTTAATTTGTTGCCAATAGTTTGGTTTGTAAATCGTTAAAACTGTGCAATAGACAAAACCCAGATACGTTATAAAATTATGACTTGCTCCATACTTAAACAGTCTGACTTCTGCAATTAGCAAGCTTTTGGGGTGTGTTTTATTTTTTTATTTTACATCAGTGCCCGGAGTTACTGTATTTTTCCCCTTGGTGTTTTTATCTAATCTTTTCTATTCTCAAATCTAATTATTATTATTTCTCCCCCCTCCCCGAATATTTCAGTCTCTTCTGGAGCTGCACAAGCGCAGGAAGGCAGTAACGGAGCCTGAGGCAAGATACTTCATGCATCAGACAATCAAGGGCGTCCACTACCTTCACAACAACCGAGTTATTCACAGGGACCTCAAACTGGGGAACCTGTTCCTCAACGATGACATGGAGGTTAAAATTGGTGAGCCTGGAGATTTACAGAAATGCTCTGTCAGCATTAAGTTAGAAACTGAAATCTGGATCATAAACTCTTCTCTCTTGTCCTACAGGTGACTTTGGTTTAGCTGCTAGGATTGAGTTTGATGGTGAGAGGAAGAAGACTCTGTGTGGGACACCAAACTACATTGCCCCTGAGGTGTTATGTAAAAAAGGCCACAGTTTCGAGGTGGATGTCTGGTCACTGGGTTGCATTCTGTAGGTGTCACCGCAACACATTCACAAGTTTATTTTGTTTTGAGTTTTGATCTAAAGCTTTGGTTTCTTTATTAGATACACATTGCTGGTAGGGAAGCCACCCTTTGAGACGTCATGCCTAAAGGAGACGTATATCCGCATAAAGAAGAACGAGTACACTATTCCCAGGGTGAATACACGTTACTGAATATGCAATTAATTCTTAATGTATGTAAGTTTAGTCTAAAACATTTTACGAGTTTGATCTTTTTTTCTCCGCCCTCACTTACTCTGTAGCACATAAACCCTGTGGCCACGGCACTGATCCGCCGGATGCTGCACGCTGACCCCACGCTCCGCCCATCTGTCTCTGACCTGCTCTCAGATGAGTTTTTTACCTCAGGTTATGTTCCGTTGAGACTCCCGACATCATGCCTCACCGTGCCGCCCAGGTTTTCTATTGCCCCCTCTAGTCTGGAGACTGGTCTTCATCGTAAACCACTTTCAGCTTTTAATAAAGGTACTTAAAACATGGTGACCTTTTGTTAAACTGGCACAAATTTATTCATGTTATCGCTTACTTGAGTTCTGAGTTTGTGTTCTCCTGTTTGTTTGTAGAAACTGACAGTCCGATTGATAAGATGGTGGAACAGCCGCTGAAAGATGAACCCCCTCAAAGGTAAAAGTTTGGAAGTTTCCGCAAACCACCACCTTTTAGTTTTCACTGAATTTAGATGTATTCACATTAATACTTCTCTCTAACTGGGAATGGAGTGAGTGTAACGTCTCACTGAACCAAACTGTGGGTATGTGGACATTTTAACTCCACAATCAAATGTTTAAATATTCCAGAATGGGCACTAACCAGTCACATATAATATGCAAATATACAGAGGTATCTCAATTGCTGCTTTTATTTTTAATTAAATAAACAGATTTGCAAGAAGATGAGCAAAAATAAGCCCCCCTTCACTTATCTTTTCTGACATTTATATACTAGTTGCTGCTATATAGGGTGCCCTGCTGGTATGGGTAACTAAAAGTGACCAGGGTCTGAAGCTGGACCCTGTAGATTTTGCACATATAGTCCAGCTCCTGCAGGATGGTACACGCATACAATTATTATTTTTTTTGAAGATGTAATGTTCTTTTTTTTTGGTAAATAAATGTAATTACTTTGACTTTTTTGAAATTGGCTAGATTTGTAATGATGGAGAAACTGATA
>JAOUQV010139841.1:0-13821 GCA_028565295.1 Aspidoras spilotus
TTGATGTCTGGTTATAAATAAGGCACATTGATTCAAAGTAAGAGCCGGCGCACTATCCACTGCGCACTAGTGGATAGAGTGCATTGAAAGCTCAGATGAGCTGAAGAGACTTAAGAGACTTAAGTAGGAATCTATTTCATATGGCTGAAAATAAGGATGGAATAATACTCCCCACATTCATTCACATTAACCAAACACTATCAGCACCACGGACAGCAGCCATCGTACCATGGGTGTTGTAAGACAAGTAAAAAAGTGGTCAACAAATAACAAGCAAAGTAATTTTACAGAATGTCCCATTTAAAAATACTATTTTATTTTTCATTTGTTTATATAAGTAAATATTAAGTGATTTTGTACTCAATTGCACAACGTGCTTCCTCTTATTGGTCTCGAATCAAACTTTAACCATTCACATTATTTCTGGTGATGTGGTATTTCTCAACCTAGTCCTGCCCGCTTGATTTATACCTGCCTTATCACATCTCTATGCTTGAGATTGCAATGCCCCTCAAGATTTCCATCTCCTGCCCACATTTGCAACTAGTGGTACTGTCTTAATCAACTCATATGTTGGTCTTAAGAACATTTTTGCCCTACCCTTGCACATTTTATCTCCTCCACTAAACTAGTAACCAGCAATTATAGTGTCCCTCTTCCAAGCCATGCTACACTATTTAAGCATCTTGGCATGATCTGCCACTTTGGTATAGTATTGGTCATTATTCTTTCTATTTTCTGCACTTTACTAATTGGAACATTATACTGTATACTGTCAGTGGCCACCTTACGTGAGGAAGCAAACCAAACAGATTTTAATTTACCTGTCAGGAAAGACCCATCAATGCTCCTAATTGCCTCCACTATGATGTCGTAATGATACTAAGAAATACAACTTCAATATGATATTCTGAAAAATATTAAAATGTTGATGCTTTTATGATACTAAATACATTTGCTTATTTCCCTTTTAAAACTAAATTTTTTATTTATATACGTGTTATATATTTTAAACATTATTATATATTAAAGAATATTACATATATTAAATAGGCACAATCTGAAAATAATAACTGCTACATCATAGCATACTTTTTTTTAAAGTCTACACCTTCCCACTAGGAAGTTTATATTATATAGAGATATAAAGCTTTAAACAACAGTTAAATATTAATTTTAAAAAAAGATTCTAAAAATCTAAAAAATAGCTATTCATACCAATTTAATCAATACTACAATACATGTTCACACAGCAAGCGTTTGTGTATTAGAATAATCCAAATTAGCGTTTTGTTCACTGGCCTGTTCACTTATTGTTAATTATTGTAAATATACTTTTTATTTTTATAAACACCGAGTGCATACAGCTGTTGACAGCTGTTGGATGCTTTAATGTTACCACAGTTATCGTTACATAGTTGTTAGTAGGACTTACAGCTTTTAAACCATAATAAACATATATAACATACATGATAAACATACAGTATATAAAATAAACATAACGACAATATATGATCAGACACTTTTTTGTATTTTTTATGCTTATAATGCAAACAATCACCAACCTCTCTGTGAGCTTCATAGAAATCTTTGTGCTGGTCCTACATGTGTTTGGCCAAATTAGTTGTGTTAGCACACTTGGTCAGAATAGTATTTCCACACAGCACTTCTACTGCTTTCAGTGATTATCAAGACGGTCTGCAAACACACTGCTTTCACGACGAATTTTATTTATGTATTACAAACCACTACGTGCATTATGGAAGCCTGGACGGATTAAAAAAGCACATTAAAATATGCATAAATCGATACTGAATAAAGTCAGTTCAATACTGTTTCAGAATGTTTACTATCAGTCTACTACTTCCCTATTTCCTTCCTCAACCTGCTCTCTATCACTCAGCGCTGCAGTATATGATCTGCCTAAACTCTTAACTAGTTTCTCCAGGATAGAATGTACTACTTCTCCCTCCATCAAGAACCATTCTTGCAGAAGTTTCCCCTTTTCAACTAACACACTTCTAGACTTACCAAGGTTTAACTTGCGATTATAACATATTTTCACCAGTAGCCTCATAATGCATGGCAGCGTGGTATATTATCCATGTACACCCTAACTGGTGGTGGCTCTACATAACTTTTCAGCCTCTCACCACATACAACCCACTTTGAAGCCCTAACCTTCCTTGCCATCATAAATGCTAAAATTGAAACACCCTGAAATTGTACACCCTGGTAAAATTTTACACCCTGGCATAATACCCACTTTCCAACCACTGCCAAGGGTGTCACTTACTCCACTGTGTTAAAACAAAACTAAATATTTTCAAAGTAATTCCTTACCTGTCTTGTAATACTATCAGGGACCTGTACAAATTAAAATGCTTTCCACAGTAAGGCACGAGGAACTAAGCCAAAGGCATACGCCAGGTCTAAAAATACCTGAACATCTCTTCCCTCTGTCTTTGCTGACTGAATCTGCCGCAAACCATGAAAATATGCTCTAAGCAACCAGCAAAACCTGACATCCCTGCCTTCTCCACTGACATGTCTATCATTCTACAAAGCCGATTCCAAAAATGTTGAGAGAAAGTTCCATATTTTATTCAGAATAGAACATAGATGACATATCAAATGTTTAAACTGAGAAAATGTATCATTTAAAAATAAAAATTAGATTATATAATTTCGTGACAACAACGCATCTCAAAAAAGTTGGGACAAGGCCAGGTTTACTACTGTGAAACATCCCGTTTTCTGATGTTTCACAGTAGTCTGTAAACCTTTGGAAACTCTGTAAACAGAGTGTAAACGTAAATGTGTAAATGTCTATGATATGAATGAATGAAAGGATATGAATGTTAACCCAAAGTAGGATTCTAGTTACTGAACTGTCTCAGGTCTTTTTTGTCGTATCTTCCATTTTATGATGCTCCAAATGTTGTCTATGGGTAAAAGTCCAGTAACCGGACGCTAGTTCTACGCAGCTATAAGCTGTAATTGATGCAACTTTTTGTTTGGCGTTGTCATGTTGGAAAATACAAGGCCTTCCCTGAAAAAGACTTCATCTGGATGGGAGCATATGTTGCATAATGATGTGTAAGCTGTCCATGTCACACACACTAATGCAACCCCAAACCATCAGAGATGCAGACTTCTGAACTAAGTGCTAATAACAACTTGAGTCATCCCTCTCCTTTTTAGTCCCAATGACACAGCATCCCTGATTTCCATAAAGAACTTCAAATTTTGATTTATCTGACCACAGAACAGTTTTCCACTTTGCTGCAGTCCATTTTAAATGAGTCTTGGCCCAGAGAAGACGTCTGCGCTTCTAGATTTTGTTAAGATCTGGCTTCTTCTTTGAACTATACCGTTTTAGCTGGCAATGGCAGATAGCACAGTGAATTGTGTTCAAAGATAATGTTCTCTGGAAATATTCCTGAGCCCATTTTGTGATTTCCAATACAGACGCATGCCTATCTGTGATGCAGTGCCATCTAAAGGCCCGAAGATCATAGGCATCCAGTATAGTTTTCTGACCTTGACCCTTAGTGATCCTCTTCCCATCTTTAATTCTGAGAGCCGCTGCCACTCTAAGATGCTCTTTTTTATAGTCATGTTAATTACCTATTGCTAATTGACCTAATGAGCTGCCATTGTTTGTACCTTTAGCTTTTGTTAGCCTGTTAGCCTGTTAGCCCCATCCCAATATTTTTGAGATGTGTTGTCACGAAATTTCAAATGAGCCAGTATTTGGCATGAAATTTCAAAATGTCTCACTTTCGATATTTTATATGTTGTCTATGTTCTAATACAATATTGGTTTTTGACATTTGTAAATGCATTCTGCATTCTGTTTTTTTAGTCTCACAAACACATTGAAGAAAATCTAGCCCTTCACATTAATCAAGCTTATTGGACACAACTCCTCATGGCACTGGACTTCTTCATTTTCGGTATCAGTATACCCCCTGTTTTTTGCCACATTTTAGGAATAATTCTTAATCTTCTAAAATTTCTACTTTTTTCCTCCACAAGAACCTCAATACGTCAGGTATACTTTTATACACTCCATTTGGCCCTGGTGCCAACCCCACACTGCACAAACTCTTGGCAGATCAATCTAATTTCCACTCTTTTCCCCTACATAAATGTCCTCTAAATGATCGTCTTATTCCTTCTTTTCCATCTCTTGGTTCCCAGCCTTATTTAACAGAGCCTTAACAAACATAAGTGGATCTCTAGAAAAAGGCTGCTCTGATATACTTCTTATTTTTTCCTTACCTCCGAATATGCTCAGCTCTTCTCAATCTTGCTAACTTGCCAACTCTTCCTGCAAAAAAACTAATGCCCGCTCTCTCCTCTTCATTTGTCCTCTTCCACAGCTTTCTCAGAAATCTTTAACAAGTTGGCTTATCTGCAGTCTTGATTTATATCTGCAAAGTTCCATTATTGCTTAGGCAGATTCTTGGCTGATTTGCAAATAACTTTCCTCATAATTTATTATCAATTCACAAACTAAATTGTTTCATGTACACACTGAAATATAAAATCTGTTATTTGTCAGACATGTACAAGCTCTGGCCTGCTTCATGGCGGACACTAGTTTGACCTTTCTCGAATTTCTCTATTCATACACACATCATTGTGACAAAACACTTTCTACATACTGTTCGCAAATTCTTCAACAAACATTGGCACCAGACACACCCTTAGACAAGTAAAAAACAATTGCTGCACTAAGCAAATCTCAAGTGAGAAAACCATATTTGCACCTCAGTCAATCTGATGTCCCACGTTCTAGCACAGTGACATTGTACAGAAAGTGCTCAAAGTTTTAATATAACCAGAGTACATTTCATTTTTTTTATTTAAAATTCAGCATTTTAACACCTCATATCTCCAGGGCATCTGGTTCGGTCCTGAGCTAGCATTTCTTTAGAGTCTCGTGATGATTCTCCACTTTTAGCTTTTTACACCCAGTGACTTTTAGAAAGTGGCTTAAGACAGCAAATAGACAGTTCACCATCACCTTAAAACAACAATGCATTTAAATGTGGTACAAACACTGTAACTGCTGTATAGGTGTGGCTCTCATAAAACCATGAAACTGCAAAAATTTTGCAATAAATCGTCAGTTTGATTTGGTACAAAGATAAAACCTAATGGTCACTTTTTCATGGATTTCAGACAGACTGCAGGGATTATGTGTGAGCCTAAATCACACCCTTAAACCATGAAACCAATTTATGGGCAACATTCACTGTCTCTCAGCATTTCACTGATAAACCTTTTTTAAACCTAAACAACAAAATCAATATTCTAAACTCATTACTTTCTTTACTGATGATAGAAGGGCAAGGGTCACGGTTTATCTTTAGGCTGCAGGAGCTGAAACTGCATTGCGTTTTATCAGGGACAAATAATGTTGTTTCTATGGCAATAACAGTTGATAGACTTTAGGTGAGTAGGTGGACACCATACAGAATGGACTTATATTAGGAAATCTAAAATAATTATGGTGCTATGGTACTAAACCCACTGTCTCTAAACCATATAGCAATAGCACTGCCTCTCTCTAATAGCATGGCTGCACTCACTACCATACTGTAGAACTTTCACTTTATTCTTGCTGCAAAACAATCTTTGCCACCCCCTCCATCCTGCCCGCTCTTGCTTCTTATCCTCATTTCCACTCTTCAATGCTCTGTACTGTTGAGCCCAGAGACCTAAATGCCTGCCCCTTCTTAACCTCTACTCCTTGCTTCCTCACCGTTTCTTCTTTTTTCATTTTATTAACAGCAATATTCTATCTTGCTGCCACTTTCATTCCTCTTTCCACCAGTGTATACCACCTCTCTAAGATTTTCTCCACATTTTCTCTACTCTCAGTACAAATAATTACAAACATCACTGTCCATAGGGATTCCTATATGACCTCATCAGCTTATCCATCAGCAAGAACATAGGAATTGGCTGATAAAGTTGTTTCTTGGTGCTGGTGACTCTTTATCCATTATTTCTCTTAATATTGAACGTGATGCTCTTTCTGGGCCTAAAAGAATATTGTTGATCAAATGGTGCTATATTTCTCTACCTAGCTTCTATTTCTATTTCCTAGATCTTTAGTGTGCATCTGTGCGACTCATTAATTTTACACAACTGTAATTGTTACAACTGCCTTGTCCATGAAAATGATTACTGGTAGTAAATTATAGACACATCCAGACCTCCACCTGAATATCATCAAGACCAATTTCCTTTGACCATATTTCCTTGATTACTCTATATTTCTGTAATTCCTTCCCATCACCATCTCTCTGCAATGTCAACCAACTTTCCCCTTCTTAATAATTCCATTTCTCCTACAACTCCTCAAGCTTCTTGCTTTGCCTTTGTCTCTCTTGCTACCATAATTCTTCTTTTTCTGGCTTATACTATCTGAACTTTCTCACTCCACCATCATGTCATCCATTTCCATCATTTTACTAGAATTCAAGTGCTTTATAATTGTTGCGTGACTGGAAGAAGGACCAAATTTCTTTGACTGTGGAAAATGTGTTTTTGTAAAATAAAAGTAATACATTAACAATAAGAAATCTCAGTTTGAATCCATGACCCACATTATATTCAAACCTGTGCTGTTGCGGGAGACATAAAGTTACTGAGATGGCAAGCTAACCCACTGAGATATGGGGCAGATGTATACCTCTGATTAATGTGATCTTGCTAGGGAAGCGTAGCCAAGGTGATACATTTCATACTTATTCTGATGCCTTCTGGCAGAGTGCCAGCCAGAGAGCGCGTCCTAGTCCCCCTGGTGGCCGGCGGCATTATCTGTCATCTTATAATAATGGTCAGTAAGATATGCTAATGAGAGCGCAACTGTTTGAAGCTGATAAAAATAAGTATACGTAATAACAAAACTCACTGGTTTCATACATGTTCCACAATTCTACATTATATAAAGTTGTCTAACCTATTTACTTACTTTGCACATATAGTAAATACTGCAATTGCTTATGATTCAACTGTGATGTTGGTGTTTTGTAATGTGCTGCACTGCTTTTTTAACCCATCACAATGATGCTGCATCTTCCCCAACTGTTGTCAGCCATTAAGAAAAGTAGGAAGCAGATGCTTTTTAGCAGAATTGTTGGAGTGAGACTCTAACAAGCCTCCAATGGGCTCATTAGGGCAGTGTGCCAGAGCCATCTCCTTTCAGCCAATGTTGTCCCTCGTCCCTGGCCCACCTCTGCCTGATTCTGTCTTAGTGTGAACCAGCTGGGAAGGCAATCCTGGATCGACTTTTAAAAACAAGTAAATATAGAGGCAGCCTCAATCAGCCTGGTCTTTGATGTGGCACCACATTGGGATTAGGCTTATTTTAAATCTAATCTCATGTTGTCTCTGAACAAATGTTTGATAGTATACATTAACAATACAGTAACCATCATACTCTAGTTTTTTTTTTGTGAGGTTGAGAAAACCTTTATGAGCACTCAAATTATATACTCAGCCACCAACAGGAAAGTTGAGGTTTCAAGGATTCCCAATGATGGGTATAGGAAAATCATCAGTAAAAAGGTTATAAATCAAAATTTCTTGTTACAGTGAGATGCTCACCGAAGAGGCAAAGCCAAATAATCAGACAAAATACAAAATACTATCAATACTTTCTAAAACGTATTTGTTCCTCAAAAGCACTCTCCCTATATTTCTTTTCTCTATTTGGTCCCAAGTATGAATGTTATATCTGATGAAGAGAAGACAAGTGTTGCATTCATGGATAGCAGTACAACCTAAAACATAAAAAAGAAATACAAAATCTCGTGATAAGTGGAAGTGGATTAACCTGCAGGAAATGTTGATTAAAATAAATTATACAACAAAAGCGTAGATAACCTTTTATATATTATGTAAGGTGGGAACCACCTAATCTATTCCTAGTGGCTTTACTGTAAGTAAACGACAATGAATAGTCATTCATATGAATCAGGGTAATTAATTTTATATATTTAAATTTATATTAAAAAATCTCAGTTAAATACATTATAAGGATATTTTTTAGTATTAAATTAAAGATTATATTTAATTATTTATCAGAATATTTTATTACCATTCAATTATAAAATTACATAACTTTGTATCGGTTTTTCATTATTATTTATAAAATTGCCATCATAGTTGGCACCCTTCAGTGTTAAAACCCTAATAATAGTAATACCCTCTTATGTAAAATAAAATTTAATACAGTTTTATTTCTATAGCACTTTATAAAATGGAACCTTATAAATTACATTGAGGATATAATTGTGTAATCAGTGGAAATGAGAAGAAGAGATGGAATTAGGGTTTTGCAGGAAGAGATCAAAAAACAAAGTGCCAAGATTAAGAAAAGCTACGGTTATGAGGAAGAGAACAACAACTTTTTGTATAGGTCCATTTAAGTTTGTTAAGGCTCTGTTTAATAAGGAGAAGTGTGGTAGTCTAGAGGTAATGTCGTGCACAAGTGTGGGTTTAGCACCAGGGTCCAATGACATGCCATTTCATGTTTTTAAAAGTGCACCAGCAGAACTGGTGACACACTACAGTGACACAGACATGAGGGCTCCCTAAAACATAAAGCAACCAGTCATTCTAACATCAAAAAACTTGAGCATTTGTCCACAAAACAATTTAACAATAGCCTACTGGCTTGTCCATGTGATCTTTAGAAAACTGTAGATGAGCAGCAATGTCCGTTTTAAAGAGCAGTGTCTTTGTCCTTGCAACCCTGCCATGCAGGGTTCAATGATGGTGGACTCATGAACATAAAGAGAGGCCTTCAGTTGCTTAAGTGTCACCCTGAGGTAAATTTGCCGCCTATTAGACGACTTCTCTTCAGTGATCTTTTTTGCTTGACCAGTCCTGGTGTGAGAAACAGAGGTCTTAAATATCTTCCACTTGTACACAATCTGTCTGACTGTGGATTCGAGTTCAAACCATTATACACTTCCACAAATGTGTCCTGAGACACCTGATTTTCATCCCATTGTTTGAAAATGCCTGTCTAATTTCATCATTAAATTAACTGCTGATCCTAGAGGTTAACATACTTTTGCCACTGACAAATATGTAATATTGGATAATTTTTCTTTTTATGCAGAAACGTGGAAAATTCGAATGGGTTCACAAACCACTGAATTAGAATGAGCACATAAATATAAACCAGTAAATATGAACCCGTGAAATTGCAGTTACCATTTGTTTCACACCTACTGTTATAACACATTATGACTATTCTGACAATTATAATGACAGATTTCGAACCTGTGCAGTAAGGCTTCAGATTTACTGCTATTGAGGCTTAGGAAGTTTTCACTCATCCAGGCTCATTGTAAGCCACAATACCTGACGTACATTATGTATATCCTTTAAGGGTAATTAAATAGTTTTGACATTATAGAAAATTAAATGAATTAAAGTCAAATAAATGAATACATGTACAGTATATTACATTTAAAGGTAGAGTAGATTTATATGGACCTTTAAAAAAGGTACAGTGGACAATAATACTCTTCAAGTGTACACACACACACTAATAGTAAATTTAGAGACACCAATTAACCTATCATGCATGTCTTGAAATGCAGAAGGAAACCGGAGTACCCGGAGAAAATCCACGTAAACACGGGGAGAACATGCAAACTCTACACATAAATTTCCAGAGTAGGCCGGGATCTTCTTGCTGTGCGGCCACAGCACTATTCACTGCACCACTGTGCCACTCACATGGAGATTTAATTTATAATAAAATGATCATTTTAAATAATAATATCCGCGCATTGATAACTCGCTATTTCCAGACAACAAGTAAGATCACTTTAGTTAGTTTTCTTAGTGATGCTGTTTTACTCATGGTCAGTTTATTCTAAAGTTGTAAGACATCAAATTAGATGTAGGGTGCAAAAATGGGAATTAGAGCAGTGGTAGTGGTAGTGGTAGTTAGGATATAGGGACAAAGTGTCAAATTAAAATCAAATGATATTGAATTAGTCACATACATATTCATACGCAATATAACGTGCCATGATATTCTTTGACAACTGTCTCCTCACATAGAGGAATATTTAAAATATAACAAAGAAAATACGAAGAAAATGTATTTATTTATTATCTTATGCTTAATGCAACTCTGGGTGCAAGGGCAGAAACAACCCTAGACAGGTGTGTGTGACTATGTGTGTGCCTATCCATTATATGGAAAACACATAGTCACACACACACTAAGGGCCACTTTAGAGACACCAATTTACTTAGAATGCATGCATGTCTTTGGAATGCGGGAGGAAACCAGAGCAGCCAGAGAAAACCCATGCCAACACTGATGATAAAAAAAATAAATAAATAAATAAATCAACAAATAAAATTCTACAGCCAGATACATTTTTGACTCACTTTCATATTTGTCTGAACTAAAATTCTAAAACCTTGCAAGCCATAAACCTAATTCATTCACTGGTCATAAATATAAAATACATTTTGCAAAAATAACTATATAAATAACTAGTTTACAATTGTTGATTTCCGAAAATTTGGATCGAGTCAAATACAAATCTATAGATTATTTCACATATAGTTCTATCTTTGATCAGCACCTAAATGTGTTTTCTATGTTTGTATCTCTCTAAAACACGACACAAACAGTTGTCATCATTGTAATAAATTCAACTTAATAAAAATGACTTGTAGATTAATTGTTTTCTATAAGCTCATAAAAAACTGAACAACCATACCATCACCCTCAGCTGCTCACACAGGTATGTAAATTCTCATCAATCATTTCAGGCTGTGATCTTTAAAATGACATTCCGTCATGTCTCACAGTCTGCCTTTAGTTGGTGAAAATATTAAATAATGCTGTCATCACCCTCCATTTGGCAGAAGAGTGTAAAACGCTTGGCTGGAGGGTACAGAGGAAATATCGTCATCATCAGTATACCGGCTACACCTTTCATGAACCGATGGACCTGCTGTCATCAGAGGAAAATCATCGGTCATGGTGGGAAATTGGATGTGAACCACGGGATGACAAAAATAGAAATATGTCAAATAAATCTGACTGGCTTAAAAAGATCCAGCCACTGAAGCTGTAAATGAGATCTTAATTGTGTTAATCGTCACTTTTTTGGTTGACATTTAGCTTCCATGCTTGTGCATGCTTTAACCTATGGACACAATTTTTTATATAAACCAATTGGCCAATTCAACAAAAATTTGATATTTGGTGTAAACTCTTCCCTATACTTATATATAGGCTACATATCGTACATGCAACTCCTGTTTAAAGAGTAAGAACAACCCTATACAGGGAGCCACTCACACGTATGGCACACAGTCACAAACACTTTCACATACTAAAGTCCAATTTAGAGGAATGCAAGAGGAAACCAAAGCACCTGGAGAAAACCTGTGCTAACATGGGGTAACCATGCAAACTCCACACAGACATTTCCCAAGTCGGACCAACCAGAGATTGAACCCGGGTCCTTCTTGCTGTGAGCTGGCAGCACTGCCACTAAAACACTGTGTCGCCCCATACAGAATAAAAAACATCCGGCAAACAATAATTTGACTCTGGCCACACCCATTCTATGTTGTAATTAAACTATATTCCCAAATAAGCCCCAGATAATTTAATAGTAAAACAAATATCCGTTGTAATCCTGCACACACAATCGCAAACACAACTTTAACTGATTAAAAAAAAAACTCCAGCCAAGAGAGCATCGGGTTTAGCATTTATATTTTGGGAGAGAGTATTTATTCAGGCATATAATTAGGATGGTTATTTAGTCATGGCTAAAAGCCATGTAAATTCTACAGAATCTGGATGACAGACTCACATTTAAACTGTGAGGCAGAAAAGTGAAAATAACAGCAACGCTATATTGGGTCAAATGCATTGAAAGCTGCTTTGTATTAATGCCTTGCAGTGAAGTGAAGTACTAGTCAAGTACTGTGTTACAGGGAGCATCTGAGGGTCATGTGATGTAAAATGAATGCAAACAAATATTTATCGAATTATTCAACTTTAGTAAAACATAAATAGTCATTTTTATGACGCTTAAGCTTAAATGTACATGTGTACATCTGTCCAAATATTCACTGAATTTATACAGACTTTTTTGCATAAATAAAATAAAATACTTCTTTATTATTAAAACAGAAATATTTTTTCACAGCAGAACTGAATATATTTCTTGTTTTATCTGGCCGGTGAATATTTGGACAGCATGGTTGGCGGAGTTGCACAGTTTGACTGACACAAAGGTGAGGAAAAGGCACTTCCTGTCTATTGTACCGACCCTTTCTGACAGAAACTCATTTGTAAAAGTGTATTGGGCTTTGCAAAAATGTATCGGGCTTTGTAATAGTCTATCGGGCTTTGTAAAAGTGTTCTGCACTTCTCAGCCACCGTAAAACAGAGACAGGGAAATACAGATCGATAAAAAGATATAGAAACAACAGATAGAGAGAACAAAAAATAACACTGTATGCGTGTGAGCTATACAATAACAGAGAGAATGAGAATACAGACAAATAACAAAAAAATAGAAAGACCCAGTAAGAGGAAACAGAGAAAGCGATAGAGCCACACAACACACACAAAGAAAGAGAGAGAGAGAGAGAAAGAGAGAGAGGGTAATAGATCAATAGAAAGAGAGAAATAAAAAAGGTAGAAAGACCCAGAGGGAGGGAACCAAGAAAGTGACAGCAAGTAAAAGAGAGAGAATAACACATTAATAGAGTTTGTTTGTTTATGTGTGTGTGAGTGAGAGAGAGAGTCAGAGAGAGAGAGACCATTATACGGAAAAATGAAGAAACATAATGAAGGAAACCTCCCACATAATCACACACACATATGCATGATCGCATATATTATCCCACATATTCTATATATACACTCGGTTATCAGTTCATAAATTCACCTACCACTACATGGATAACTTCAGCCCTCTTGTTTGTTATGTGTAATTTAACCAGTCATTCTTGTTCAGTATTGGACAGAGACCACCGGTGCACAACCACAACACAACACCACCACATCTTCGATTGAGCATACATCATTTGGGCAGTGGATCATTCCCACACAGCTGTGCCACTGTCACAGAGGTGTCATGTTAGTGGGTGTTGGGGTTTTTTCAAAGCCATCAGGTATTCACTGTGGGGGTTATAAACATCTGTGTCATTTCTAGGTGGAGAAACAATCCATCATAAGAAAATATCCATTCACTATCAGGAGCTGTCATTGTTTGGACTGATAAGTAATGATGAACCTCATGTAGTGTACATGTCAACAAGAATGATAATTATTATTTTTTATTATTATTATTATTATTTTAGTGCCAGTGCATTTG
Organism: Aspidoras spilotus; assembly: GCA_028565295.1. Lineage (NCBI taxonomy): Eukaryota > Metazoa > Chordata > Actinopteri > Siluriformes > Callichthyidae > Aspidoras > Aspidoras spilotus. The sequence goes on from JAOUQV010139841.1 coordinate 13,407, forward strand.
CTTTTGTTCTCTATAGTTAGTTACACATTTAAATCTCTGGATAATTTATATAAATAATACAACACTATAATGACAGACAAGATATAAAAAGACAGAATGAACCACAGCGAATGATCAGTGTGTAAAGAATCCTAGCTGATAAAAGGCAGGTACACTTTTTTGATTACTTACTGCATGCAGATGTCGGGGCGTAACCCCAATGGTGAAAATAGTCCACATGCAACTAAACCTGTCACCTGCATCAGCCTCACCAAGTTTGCCTTACAAGTTTGACACCCCCCTTTCGAAACCCATTATACTGTGTTATACGAATGCACTGCCCGCAGTGATATTGATATTTTTTTGCAGTATTACATCTCCATGTTTACTGTTCACGATTCCTGAACATTGTGTGTCGCAATAACTGTGCAATGTC
>JAOUQV010140048.1:4335-15700 GCA_028565295.1 Aspidoras spilotus
TGGCACACAGCGAAATATATGAAGGATTTGACTTACACTACAGTGTTTATCTGGGCCTGTTGTGTTAAATATAACGTATGTGTGCGTGTGTAACTATACAGCTTCGCATTAACCCACTGAAAGTGAAGTAAGCCAAATTACCTTAATGCCACGCTGACAAAGCAAAACTGCGATGTGTTGATGTTGTTCCATTAAACTGCAAGCTTATTCGTGGTATATTTAAAAATAATCGTACAGCACAGCTATGTAAACCATCTATAAAATAAACTAAGTTAGGCTACATTATGCAGGCAAAGCGGAATAACATCATCATCATGTTGTGCAATAAATACAGCCTGCAATCTAAACCTAGCTGCTGCTATTTCATGCTGACTGTAATATTATTTAATCCTGATGTTAAAAGCATAGCGCGGTGTTTCTGATCTGTCCTTTAGCCCCGTTACGCCACATCGTTCATCCGTGATTCCACACGTCTATAGACAAAGACACGACTTTCTGTCTGATTCAACCGATGTATTTGGATTTCTGAAAAATACTGAAATTGGCAAACGCCGCTCAAAAGCCTCGAACCAAAACCTCGATATCCGCAAGATGCAAGTGAAAGCGGTACGAGCTCGTAGAGGGAGAAAGACAGGTGCACCTGTCTATACCTAGGATACGCAATGATTCGACAAGCAGGTTTACGTGTAGCAGGGTCGAAACATGCCTTACCTTTCAATATTCAGTTATAATTCCTTATTTTGCGTCGCCAACTCAATCCTCCAGTAAACTGTGGCATTAAAAGACGCAGGCCAAAACTATGTAAGCCGTATAACAGCCGCTATTTTACCCTCATCCTCATGCTGTTCATCGATGCAGCAGCACAGTATCAAAACCACGCCTACTCCGTCGCTCCGCCCCATACGTCATCAGAAACATTATTCCACCCGTCCTGTAAAAGCGCCTGCAGTTTTCACCTACCTTGCATCTATTCTGTTCATTTCTATCTCCTTGCATAGATTATGTTTACTCCTACCATCATGTATAGATTTTTTTTCACTCCTCCACCTTGTATCAATTCTGTTCAGCCCTACCACCCTGTACCGATTCTGTTCAGTCCTACCACCAATGGGACCTGTTCACGCCTACCATTCAACATAGATTCTGTTCACACCTACCACCCTGTACCGATTGTGTTCACTCCTACCACTAATTCTGTTTACTTCAACCACCCTGCTTAGATTCTTTTCAATCCTACCACCCTGCATCTATTCCGTTCATTTCTACATTCTTGAATAGATTCTGTTCACTCCTACGGCTCTGTATCAATTCTGTTCACTCCTAACATCCTGGATCGATGATCTTCACTCCTACCACCCTGGATCGATTAAGTTTATTCCTACCACCCTCCTGATTCTGTTTACTTTGTATCACACTTTAACACTTTGTGCTGGGACAGAACTTCAGGCTCTTCAGACATGTATTGTTTGCAGCATGTAGTTTTGAATCCTCATTTAGACATAGACTCTATGAATTTCATAGGTTAACACTCTCACCCCCTCTGCTGTTCGCATATTTTAAAACGGGTTACTTTAGCCCAAACCCGACTTCCTTTAAATGTTGCTGTTACAGCAGCAAAAATAATGATAAAAATCGGTAAGCACAAAGTAAAATGCTAGCTATGCTTAAACCTACACTTTTAACTGCTATAATATAATGATAATACCTGATATTTCTCTTTTTTCTGCTGAGTTACATACTGATCCTGACCTTGTCTCATACACCTGCCTGATCCTCACTGCCGTTCAACTTCCACTAAAAGCTCACATCAGGTGGAATGACAGGTTCCTGCTGGGGAATGGACCTCAGCACTACAAACACATTTAAAAACAAATAAGGATGGGTGCTCTTCTGAGTTTCCTCTCAAGGTTTCTTTACTTGATCATCTCAGGGAGTTTTTCGTTTTCACTGTCTGGGCTTGCTCATTAGGGATACAAATTAAATGATATAAAATTCTATATTATATACTGATTTTAGTTCTGTAAAGTTCCATTGCAAAAAAGTACTATACAAATAAATTGAATGTACTTTAGTTATGAACCAACAGGAGTACAATTTCTGGTCCTGCATATAAAATAGCAAGTGGATTATTGGAATCAAACAACATCTATAATGATGCAAGAAACCATATAATTAAAGCCCAGGCATATTAAATTATATTTTAATTTGACACTAATAAGCTGGACATTTCAAAACAAACTACTCCTTTTCCTTTGTCAGTGATAAACAATAGGAAAATAGACTGGGGGTCAAGGGTTAGGAACACAAGCACAAAGGGAAAGTCCCATGTTGGCTCTTAGGTTGAACAAGAACTAATAAGCCTATGAGAGATGGCATCCATGGTGCTGTGTTATGCTGTTATAGTTACCACATTTGGGGAATTATCGCTGATGCTACTATCTCTGCAATGCATTTCTGTGTTTGGTAGTAAACATCTCACACAGCAATATCCATGCACCCTCAATAAATTCAAGAACAACATATACATTAAGGTTTATGCGCTATAACCTATGCAAATTTTAGGATTATATTATGGATAGAACTATTAATTATTCTAATTTCAGGAAAATATACTGGCCTTTTTGTTCCAAATAAGCTCAAGCAATATAACGTGGGCAATAAAGCTGGACATCAGTATGCTAATGAAACATGTAGTGGTGGAGAGAGTTTTAGAACTAAAGAGTTTTTAGAATTAAACTTGAAGTGCATATTCTTGGAAGCCATCTGTTTTCCCGAGGGATTAATACATAAAATGCATGTCGTGCAGATCTATGACATAATTCAGTCATGTGATTATACTACATAATGCAAATCTAGACTCTTCTAGCATTTAAAAAACTAGGCCTTTGTTACTGATCTAGCCCTTTCATTAAGGTTTGCAGACTAATATTAGGAGGAAAAATGGCTCACTTTTTATGTACAGTGATGTACGCTGAATGGAACCTGTTACTTAGCACTCTGGTGTAACCTTTCAGCCATATTCATGTCTATGGAAGAACAGAACTCTCTTAGTTCAGATCAAATAACTATCTGATACTGAAGAGGTATTGAGGCCCAATTGATAATGTTATCTTGTTTCTGAAAAGTGTGCAGTCTGTTAAACTGCAAATCTAGTAATACAGTAACACCATACATAAATGCAAAAGTATACAAAATTACAAATCGTATAAAGAAAGTGACCTAACTTGGCTAACAACACAATGAGGTGATAGCTAATACAGGCTAGGAGGAAAATCAATTGGAATCTAATAGGTGAGGTCTATAATGATTTATGAAAAGAAAAAATCCTCATAATACACCTAACACAGTAACCTTAGAATTTGAGAACCAAACACTTTTGTGGTCACAAACTGCTAAGACTTAGCAAGAAGAATAAATAAACAAGAGTATTTGTGAATTACACTGGATTGTTACCATAGATCACTTTTGTCATATAACACAAAATTGCAAGAGAGATTAAAGTCCTAAAGCATAACCTTAAAAAACAAATGATAAATTGTAAATTGTCGAAAGTTTTTTTAATATTAATTATTTTATAGATCAATATTGAAGACATCAAAATTATTACATAACATGAAGTAAACATTATAGTAGTAAACATTTTACATTTTTTATATTTGGTGACTCTACACAACTGATGATCTCATACCATCCAAAATGCAAGAATTCAACAAAATTAACGTTTTGCAAGACCGATGTTAAATGAAAACGATTGCAGGTGGCAGAGAATGTAAAGAGTGTGTAAAACTGTCATGAGAACACAAGAAATCTACTCTCAAAAATACTCTCTTTGACTGGAAGTGCAAACTACATCAGTAATGGCAAATGATTTGACAAGCTCACAACTATTATGTCTGTTATTTAAGATAGGCTAGAGTTCACACATAAAGCTATTTTCTTGGTCCAGGTGAATGCATCTGGACTGTAGGTGGACCCGCAGTCGTTTGGACCAATCGGCTGTGACTATGGTACAGGAGCAGAGAGTTTTTGTTACGAAGCCTGAGAGCTGAAGTTTAACACACTACACTCCTAGTGACGGCGGCGAGCCGAGCCGCTTCGGAAACGGGGATTACTGAGGACTGAAAATGCGTTTTAGGATGAATGCTTTAACTGTGAAATTATTTTCACTGGGTTGCCTTTTAATGTCTGTACAAGCCAAAGTGTCGTGTCCCAGCGGGCAGTTTGCTTTTAAAAACCGCTGCGTCCTGTGCCATCCCACCTGCGCCGAGTGTGAAGGCCACGAACTCTTCCAGTGTAGCGCCTGTGGATCGGGTAAGAGAGTATTCATGCATTTTTTATTTAAATGATAAAACAGTAAAATAGGTAAATTATTACTGCAACTAAACGTTTAAAACTTGTCTAACACACAAAGTCAACTGGGATTTGCTGTTAAAAGCTTCTGCGCATGCGCAAGTATAATCCGACATATTGGTTTGAGTATTTATTTATTTGTGTATTATTATTATTGTTGTTATTATTATAATTTTGTATCTTGTTGTTGCTGTTGTGGTTATTTTATTTTTACGTCGGCAGTATTAATAGGCGATATCTTGTCCTGTCTGTCATAAACAACTCTTTGTCTCTCAAATTTAAATGAAATAGTTTAAAAAGACTCAGTACAGGTATGATATGCATGTTTAAAGTGTCTCTAACAGGAGACTGATTGCTCTTATGCGCTCCTATTCAAAAACTCTCAGACTTGGCAGAATTTCCAGAGGGATCAGTATAATTTCTCATTCCACAGATCAGCGTTAAGATCAGGAGTCACTTCCTAAATTCCTCCCTGCATATATTTAGCTTTCAGAGAGGGGTTTCTGAGTTGGAGGGGAAACACTATTGTATGTATTCACCGGCCAAACAATGAGAGGTAGCCCCTCCCCTTTATTTGTTACTCTTTAGTAGCACTACTGTTAACTATAGGAATTTGTCATTGTGCCAGTGATTCTTCAGATGCAGCTTCACCAGTCAAAAGGTTGGACACACCTTCTCATTCAGTGTTTTTATTTATTTATTTTTTCCTACACTGTAAATTCACACTGAAGTCATCCAGACTATGAAGTGTTAGACAAACCAAAATCTGTTTTAGATTTTAGATTCTTTAAAGTAGGCACCTTTTGATTACAGTTGTGTACTTCCTAAAAATTCTCTCAATCAGCTTTATAAGGTAATGACCTAGAATGGTTTTCAGTTATCAGCTTTACCTTGTCAAGAGATAATTTCTTGAATGTATGTTCCCTTTTAATGTATTTGAGACCATCAGTAGTGTTGTGAAGAGGTAGAGTTGGTATACAGTGAATATCCCTATTTGAGTAATGTTTTAATCCATACTATGGGAAGAACTACTCAGCTAAGAAAAGAAAAACAACAGTCCATTTTTACTTTAAGTCAATCCAAAAATTTTCAAGAACTTCAAAAGTATCCTTAATTGCAGTTGCAAAAACCGTCAAGCGGTGTGATGAAACTGGGTCTCATCAGGACAGCCCCAGGAAAGGAAGACCAAGAGTTACCCTCTATTTCACAGGATAAGTTCATCAAATTTACCAGCCTTAGAAACCACACGTTAACAGGACCACCTAAATGCTTCACAGAATTCAAATGGTACAAACATCTCAACCTCAACTGTTCAGAGAAGACTGTGTGAATCTGGACATTATGGTCAAATTGCTTCAAAGAAGCCACTTCTAAGGAAGAACAAGAGGAAAAGAATTTCCTCTTTGGGCCAAGAAGCACAAGTCTGTCCTGATTAGTCCAAATTTGAGATTTTTGGTTCCAAACGACATGTCTTTGTAAGATGCAGAAAAGGTAAACAGATGTTTCCTAGCTGAGTCGTTCCCACTGTGAAGTATGGAGGAGTCTACTGAAGAGCAGCAGATTATTTCAAAATAAAATATGCATTTCTTTATTTTCTGAATGTTATTTAAAAATTCTACAGACAGAGTGTGGATAATATTTGTTGTTATGTGTGTTGTTATGTGTCTTTAAATAGATGCTCCACCATTATCATCCTGAATGCGGTTCAGTGCAGCATTGTGTTATTACCATAAATTAGAATTTAAACTCTTTTGCTTCAACTGGGAAGAAATTAGTGATTTAAAAGGTATTCATATTGGAAGAGTCAGGACTTTGGGTGTTCAAGTGTCTCTAATACAAGAGTGATGTGTAGGAGGAACCTTCCTTTTTAAAGAGGCAGGATGAATAACTAGCAGAATCACAGAAGCAATATAGTCTAATCAAAAAGAATATCGATGTCTTCAGGTAAGAAACTAAATATAGCAGTTATAAATTCGGAATTAATATGTGTCTTAATAGTAACAGAATAATATAGCTGAAATTGTCCCAAAAATATTTAGCCAGGATTGTTTAATGTAGCTAGTAAAGTGAAGTGTCGGTAACAAATCAGGGTTCTACATTGACTTAATCTATGTTAATAATAGAGGAATATTTTAGCATAGTTCACAGGTTTTTGTGTCCTCATCCTAATGCTAAAAACACAATTGTTGGAGTAGAAAAATTACAGGAGTGCAATTAATCATTCCGTGGTACTTGCCAGTGCCAAGAAATCTTACAGGATATTCCAGGATATTTGAGAAAAATAGGACTTGTGTTGATAGTTTCTGGAAAGAAACCAATAAACTCTCTGGGTGTTATGAAAACGTGGGATGTTATGATGCCACAATTTCAATCCCTATCTAGTCATTGTACTGGCTGTTTGCTATTTTGGTACCTACATCAAGGTATCAAATACCTGCATTTTTGCAAACCGCAAAAGTTCCTAATAAAGTATATTATATCTATATATAAGTATATATATATATATATTATGTATTTTTTGTTTTGTTGATTGTTTTTTTAACCTGTCAACATTGGATCAATGCAGTAAAATTAGTTCTAGTTCTATTGAGTGTTTACAAATTGAATTTAGCTAAAATTACTCTCTAAATAGGAAGTAGTCTCATCTCTAAATACGTAAGAGATGCAATAGTTAAGAGTTTAGGTTGAGTGACTTATTGAGCCTAGTATTCCTTTAACGCTTTAGATAATATTAAACAGAGAACCATTGTAAGAGTCAGAGCCTTCAGGGTATCTGATACTTTAGTATGTGCTGCTGCCCAGACCACCTGCCTTTAACTTTAATTTCCTGTAGACTCCAGATAAATAGCAAATGGATTAAATATATTTAACACTCCTTTACTGCTACAATGAACTTGACTTTTGAATCATATTTGTTTAAGATTACCAAGAAGTAACAGCCACCACACCCAGCATCTTGCCCAAACAGGCTGAAAACATTAAACGAAACACAAGAATTATAATAAACATTTACAGATTACAGTACAGGACAGTCTAATAGATCCTAATGGAATAGAACCATAGGGAGTTTGACAGAACAGATAATGGTAGTAATTTATTTTCTTTCGAGATCTTTAGTCAATCAATAGCAACCGAAATACATTTGTAAGTGATCATAGATAATCATTAGCATGGTTAGGGCTATGCCAACGATTTCTTCAGAGGATTTTAAGAATTGCTGTCTTTTAAGAATGAGTTCAAAGTTCAAGAGAGAGGAGAGTTTCTACATTGCTTCAAAGATACCCCAGGATGCATTTGCTGCAGGTTGCCAGTAAGTTATGGCTACTAAAAAAGACTGCAGTGCCAATGACATTCACTTTTGATTGCCCTTGTTTACTTATCTTGCAGTCCTAACAGAGTGTTCCAGTCATAGCACCCCACTGTTGCTATTTAGAGAAATCGCCATGACTGACACTAACAGGTGACAACATTGTGGTTTCCAAAGATCAAGCTCCTTATTTAATATTGCCACTTTTACAATTAATTTTGAACTATATTTTAGTATTCAGTGGAAACTAATGACGTTTTCCAAACACTGTGAAATGTAACACGAGTTTACCCGTTTATGTTTATTATTTATCTGAGTTTGCACTCTGTTTTTTAAGCACCTAATCTCTGCAATGACAGGTTGCACTTTATTAAGTGTGTACTATGCATACACTAGAGGGCTCATGAAAAGAGAGCTTAGCTTAAGAAGAGATGATGTGATTTCCATATTATCCCTCTCTTATATGAAATCTCCACTATTCTCACATTGGTATATGTTATTTTGTGGCAAAAACATGTAAACATTTAAAAGGGTAATATAAAAAAAAAATAACTATGTGAACTGACATTTCCAGATGAGGAAGGGACAGAGCGCTTCCTGTTCCAGGGCCACTGTCGAACCCACTGCCCACGAGAGTTCTACGCAAACCGAGAGCAGTACACCTGCCAGTCCTGCATTTCCAACTGTGAGATCTGTGTGGATGGCAATATCTGCGCCAAGTGCATAGAAGGATATAAACTCCAGAGTGGGCTTTGTCTGCCAGTTCCCTGTGGTGTGGGTATGTGTAGACCAAAATTGATAAACCCTGTTTGCATCTGTACCCAACAGCTGGGTTAAGTTTAAGGTGATGTTTATTTTCTCATCAGGTAAAATCTGGTGTTTTTAAAATCTTGTCTCCGATTGGTCAGAAAATATCAAATCTTTGATGTCATTCAGTAACATGATGGTTGTGAAAAGGGTGACATCTCATCCAGTAATTATTTACATTTATTTAACTTTATTCAAACTTTTAATGCTAAAAAAGCCACAGTAAGAGGATAATATGCTAATATTATCAGTGTTTGTGGGGATGGAATATGTTCTTTTGGAACATATTACTGTTTTAAATAAAATGTGCACTTAAATTGCACTTAATGTGCACTTAAATTGCACATTAAGTGAACAGTTTAGCACCCAGACTCTTCTTCTGCAATTCATGCTGTCATTTTGGATGCAGTATGTAGTTTAACATGACTGTTGCAATATGTTGCATGCAATATGGATGAGAGGATATATTTAAAAAATCCATATACTGTTCAGAATTGATATGGCCATAGGCACTAATGCAACCCTATACCATCAGAAATACAGGCTTTTGAACTTTTTACTAATGATAAACTAAATTATCCTTCTGGACATTTGTCAGCAAAACACATTAGTTTATACCCAGTCATGTGACTTAGTTGCAAATTTATTAACTAGTGTGGTCTGTGTGCACTGGCACATCCTAATGGGGTGTGGCAATAATTCTTACAGCAGTTAATGGTTGCTGAACTGCCAGATATCCAGGTTGTTCTTTGAAAATCATGTGAGCTTCATACATAGCTTCCCGATTCCAAAAAAATTGGGACAAAGTACAAATTGTAAATAAAAATTGAATGCAATAAAGTTGCAAAATTCCATATTTTATTCAGAATAGAACATAGATCACATCTGTTTAAACTGAGAAAATTTGTCATTTCAAGAGAAAAACTATGTATACCTTTTTCTCTTTACAACAGTCTGTAAACATCTGGGGACTGAGGAGACAAGTTGCTTACGTTAATGTTAAAATGTTAACCCATTCATGGCGGGCAGGATTCTAGTTGTTCCATTAACTTAGGTTTTTTTGGCGTGACACAATAATGCAACCCCATACCATCAGAGTTGCAGGCTTTTTGAACCCAGAGAAGACGTCTGCGCTTCTGGATCTTGTTAAGATATGGCTTTGATACCCAATATGGTTTTCCAGCCTTGACCCTTAGGCACAGAGATTCTTCCAGATTCTCTGAATATTTTTCTTGCAATATTACATTGTCTAGTCTCAAGACACATTTGTTTAGTCAAGTATTCTGTTTATAGTTTAAGTTCCTCTTATAGTTAAAGATGCAGATTTGGAGGATTCATCAGCACTAGAGTAATCATCCCAAACCCACACCCCCCAACCACACGTTCACTTAGTTTTGTTTTGTGGGTGGCTTGTTGCCACAGGGAGCCCTCATGTCTGTGTTACCATATAGATCTCTCTTTGCTTATGCTGCTATAGCTAGCCTTGCAGGAGTTATGGAGTACTCATGTGACTTGATGGCAAATGTTTGAATTTGTTGTGGTCTGTGTGATTGTGGGTCCCAATCATAAGAGGTCCAGAAGCATGGAGCAGACATGAGCAGGAGCTTCTTACACATCGATATAATAATCTATTATATATTGTGTTTAAAATCATCGTTAAAAATCATAGCTTAGATTGGTTTGTATTATTATACATGCAATGTGTTCTTTATTTTGCTGGCTTTGCTACTATATTACAGGTCAGGTCCAGGATCCAGGCTCAGGAGAATGTATTGACTGTGAGACTGGCTGTAAAAGCTGCTCTGCAGGTAAATCTGACACTCCTACTTAGCTTATCTATTTTTTCTTATTTTATTTAAATGTAGCAGTAAAGATTAAATTCTTTTTATGCAGCTGTAATGTGAAATAATCGTGAGCAGTTTGTTAGTCAGTGAATTGTTTGCTCATCAGTGATTACTCTGTTTCTTCCACTAGATGACCCAGAATACTGTAACAGCTGCTCAGATGGCTACTTTCTGTGAGTTAATTTATTACTTCTGCATGACAGTAACATTCCGACACATCATATGCTCTTATAAAGCGTATAGTTGTGTAGATGTTTATGGTGATCTTATGTGGTCTATGAAATACAGAACCAATAGGCTGTGCTGCCTTGGCAAGTGAACAAACAGGCTGTTGGTTTCTCCCTATGTTAAATGTTTGGATCAGGTTTCTATTGGTTCATAGTCAAGTCTGGTTACCTGAGATCAGCATGCCTCATTGTTGAGCTTTTACCTACTGCTTTGGGGGTTTCCATTCCCCCTGATTCTCTCATGACAATGCTCTTTTTCTTTCCTGACCAGTCTGCCTAGCTGTCTTTTTTCTGTTCAAACTTTTTTGTGTAGTTTGGAGTCATCACTGTCTTTACTAACGAAGAGCCGACATTCCAGATGCTTTAGCTGTGCTTGCACTGTTGCTGTGGAGGTTTTGTCTGCTTAAATGATTTACTTGTGAAGAAACCAGCTGAAAACACAAAGAAAACCTTTTTGCAGAAACTCTGTGTGTATCAGGCAATAATTCATTCATTGTCCTTTTTGACAAAAGTTTCTAACCATTACATTATTAAAGAAAAGTAGTTAATTAAATACAAACTCGATTTCAAAAAGGTTTCGACAAAGTACAGACTGTAAATACAAACGTAATACAATAATGTGGAAGTTTCAAAATTCTATATTTTATTCAGAATGGAACATACAGGGGTTAGACAATGAAACTAAAACACCTGGTTTTAGAGCACAATATTCTATTAGTATGGTGTTGGGCCTCCTTTTGCGGCCAGTACAGAGTCAATTTGTCTTGGGAATGACACATACAAGTCTTGCACAGTGGTCAGAGGGATTTTAAGCCATTCTTCTTGCAGGA
>JAOUQV010140471.1:0-15693 GCA_028565295.1 Aspidoras spilotus
TTGCTTACGAAGAAAAGAATAGTCCTGCACCCTCCTACATTACAGCACTTATCACGCCCCGCACAGCACCTCGCGCACTTTGATCGTCTAGCACTGCTTGACTGGTCCCTCATCTCTTAAGGGACAATGAAGACATGCTTCTAGACTCTTCTCCGTTCTGGCTCCTAAATGGTGGAATGAACTTCCCCTTAATGTTCGAACGACAGAATCAGCCGCTACCTTTAAATACCCACTTATTCCGCACTTATTTTAACTAAACCCACTTTCCTTCCCCCCCAAAAAAAAAATATGCTAAAAAAAAACAGCAGCTTATTGAGGATATTCTTGTTGGCTTCCTATTTATTTGGGATAAATTGTGTTTACTGATATTGTCTTAAAGCACTTTTGTAAGTCGCTCTGGACAAGGACCTCTCCTAAATACTGCAAATGTAAATACTGCAAATGTAAATACTGCAAATAGAAATATTGAACTATAAATTTGTTACTAGAGCTCTTGCAACCTTATAAAAAAAAACCCACTCGAGGTGACTAAGAAATCTTGAGTTTTCTGTGTGGTTTTGGTCCACAGCCCTCTGTCACTGCCGTGCCAAAGACGACCGGTGGGCTCTGATTCTCGCAAATCCAAGCGGCGCATCGCAGAGACACTTCAGCAGGTCAGCACTTCTGTTTGCTTTTTATTACAGAAGCTCTGAGAGAATTACAGCTGCAAATAGCAGTCATATTAATATTAATGCCCTTGCTATTAGTTATTTCTATGATAACAGCTCATTGTCAGGGATTCGTACAGTCGATTCAATAAAGTAAGTGAATACAAAAGGATGTTTCACCCCTCACCAATGTACTATCGGCTTATAACACCTGAGCAGTGTCCCAGACTGATCGACTTTATGCCACGCGGCATAGCTGCAGTGATTCGGCCAAAAGGAGCCCCAATTAAGTATTGAGTGCTGTACATGCTGGAATGAATAAATGGAATTACCAGCACCTGTATATTCACTAAACTGCTACATGTTGTGAAACTCTAGTGCTGTTGAGGTTTCTTGAATCGCAATGATTTGAAGAATATAAATACAATGAAATAGGAATGTTCTTGAAACATCTTTCGAAATTTCCCATCGTACTAGGATTGTAGGAACATTCTATAGAGCAGGAGCATCTAATGCTTTTGCAAAGAGTGTCAGATCTGGTGAGGTGAAAATATGTGGTGACATTTTTGAACCATTATCAGTAAATGCTAATTAATTCTTCTATGATTTTTTTGCATTTTTTGTAAATGGCATACATTTTATTTCATTTCACAGAGCAGAAATACATCGAAACGAGTTTTTACCAATATTACTGTGTATTTCATATTTGAAGCACACACACACAATATTATTATTATTAATATTATTATTATTATTAATAATAATAATCCAAAAATGCGAATGAATTGCCGTGCCGAACTCTGGTGGCAAGGACGTGATGAAAGTTGAAAAAAATATTAAAATTGTCTGTATGGGTGTATTTTTTTCAGTGATATATACAAAGCCGATTCCAAAAAAAGTTGGGCCAAAGTACAAACTGTAAATAAAAACAGAATGCAATAATCCTAACAAATCTCAATAACTGATATTGTATTTACAATAGAACATAGACAACATATCAAAAAAGGAGCCTTTTATAAATTTCATGCCAAATATTGGCTCATTTAAAATTTCGTGACAATACCATATCTCAAAAAAGTTGGGACGGGGCAATAAGAGGCTGGAAAGTTTAAAGGTACAAACAATTGCAACTCATTAGGTCAATTGGCAATAGTTTATTAACATGACTGGGTGTAAAAAGAGCATCTTGGAGTGGAAACGGCTCTCAGAAGTAAAGAACGGAAGAGGATCACCACTCCCCCTAGTTCTACACCAACAAATAGTGGAGCGATATCATTGTGTAACATTGCAGAGTTTGAACATATCATCATCTACAGTGCGTAATATCATCAGAAAATTCAGAGAATCTGGAAGAATCTCTGTGCGTAAGGGTCAAGACCGGAAACTATACTGGGTGCCTAGAGAACGTTATCTGTGAACACAATTTATCGTGCCATCCGCCGTTGCCAGCTAAACTCTATAGTTCAAAGAAGAAGCATGACAATGGCAAACCACATACTGCATCAATAATAGCATCATGGCTGCGTAAAAGAAGGGTCCGGGTACTGAACCCATAAAAAACATTTGGGGGATTATGAAACGGAAGATACAACAAAAAAGAGCTAAGACAGTTTAGAAACTAGAATACTACATGAGAAAAAAGTGGGTTAACATTCCTATTCCTCAACTCGAGTAACTTGTCTCCTCAGTCCCCAGACATTTACAGACTGTTGTAAAGAGAAAATGGGATGTCTCACAGTGGTAAACATGGTAAACTTTGTTCCAACTTTTTTAGAATGGGTTTGAACAGTTAGTGGTAAAAAAGCGGTATCCGGGGGGCCGCATATTATTGATTTTATGACGGAGGCTGCGGGCAAAACATGCAACAATAACTTACTATTATATTTACATAAGTCTTCTGTAAAACTATATGACAACATAATAAACAATAATTCCGGAACCAACCGTTCTTTTAGATAAAAATTCTGGAACGTTCGGAAAGCCAAAGATTGTGGTTCGATTTTTCTGTAAAATCATATATTATTTAAAGTAAAATACTAATGAAATAATATATTTCTACCCAATGAAAGAAGATATATATGAAGATAATAGAGTGTTCACTGGGGTTAGTCTTTTGTTCCACACCTAATTTATAGTCGATTGTAGTTTGTCTTGTGGCACTGTTATAAAAAATACAGTACTTCTGAGTGCTGGCTTTAAAGAGGTAAAGCATCAACAGCGTGTACTTTAATGTATGATGTAGTGTTTTAGCATCATCAGAGTATAGCTCACTCATCTGGTTAGGAAGATCAAAATTGAACCACGACACAAAATCTGTTCACCGGACGAATCCACAATCTGGATGAGAGTACAAAAAGCCTAGTCTTGGATGGCAATAGAAGGCTGGAAAAGCAAACGCATTAATTGCCAATAGGTCAATAACATGAGTTATAAAAAGACAATGTTGAAGTGTCAGTGGCTCTGGAAAGATGGGAATAGAATCACCAATCCCACCAATCCACCAAATGCAAAGAGTTTGAACATATCATCATCTACAGTGCATAATATACAAAAGATTTAGAGAATCTGGAAGAATCACTGTGCGTAAGGGTCAAGGCCGGAAACTATACTGGGTGCCAGTGATCTTTGGGCCCTTCGATGCCAGCTAAAACCCTATAGTTTAAAGTAGAAGCCGTATCTAAACAAGATCCAGAAGCACAGACATCTCTGGGCCAAGGCACATTTAAATGGACAGTAGCAAAGTGTAAAACTGTTCTGTGGTCAGACAAATCAAAAGTTAAGGTTCTTTATGGCAATCAGGGACGCCGTGACATTCGGACTAAAGAGGAGAAGAAGGACCCAAGTTGTTATCAGTGCTCAGTTCAGAAGCCTGCATCTCTGATAATATGGGGTTGCATTAGTGTGTGTTGCATGGGCAGCTTACACATCTGGAAGGTATGTGTAAGGTACATCTGGAAGGTACTATCAATGCTGAAAGGTACTATCAATGCTGAAAGGTATATCCAGGTTCTAGAGCAACATATGCTCCCATTTAGACGATGTTTCTTTTAGGGAATATCTTGCATTTTCCAACATGACATTGCCAAACCACATACTGCATCAATTACAGCATCATAGCTGCGTAGAAGAATAGCTACCTTTTTAACTAGCAGACTTGCTAACAGAATTAGCCCTTATTACCAGCAGCCTAGTGTTAGCATATATTTATCTCTGTGATATATATTTTTAAAAATTATCTTCAATTTTCTCTCCTCTCCAGCCATGTCCAGCTACTGACCAGAGCAATGTAGTGCCATGTTGTCACGGGTGTGTGAACGGCGCGAGTGTTTACAACTCCCGGAAGTCCGAGGAGGAATTATCCCTGGGGTTGGTATTGTGTTAAGTAATCAAGTCATTTATTTTATTTGACAGTGAAACCTGAACTAATTGTTGTAACATTAGCTTCATGAATCAATTCTACATAGAAATTATAAACAGCAGATTTTTATTTTTTTTTAGCAGCTCACCCTCTAAGAGAATGTTCCCTCTCTACCACCCAACATATAACGGAGCTGTTCCTCGAACCCTGCATCACTACAGGTGTGTCTATCATTTCCTCACTTATTAGTTGTATTTAAAATATATTTTATAATAAAGAATTGCTAGAAACGGCAGCACGGTGGCGCAGTGGATAGTTCTGTGGCCTCACAGCAAGAAGATCCCGGGTTCGTGTGGAGTTTGCATGTTTTCCCTGTTTGCACAGGTTTTCTCTGGGTACTCTGGTTTCCTCCCACATTCCAAAGACATGCATGATAGGTGGTGTCTCCAAATTGCTCGTTAATGTGTGTGTTGTGTATATATGTGTGCGCCGTATGGATTGGGCTCTTGTAGGGTTGTTTTTGCCCTCCCGCCCAGAGTTTCCAGGTGGGCACAGGTTTCCCCGTGACCCTAAAACTAAGATAAAGCGGGCATAGAAAATGAATAAATTGCTCGATATTAAATTTTGGGATCTATCCGGTTGTGTGGTCATTTTCTTCTTCAGCGGACTGGGGAAAAAAACGACAGCGCACACACCCAGATAGATTCCACAATGTACTTCCTAACAATGAACACAAATGCGACTTGAAGGTGTTTCCACTGACTGGCATTTAAATATGATATAAGAGAATCTTACTTCCAGGAAGATGGAGGCTCAAAGTGTTGCTCGTAGTTGGGCATCAGTGTCAAGCTCTGTTTGTTATATTATTTATTCTGTTGAGAAATGTCTCCATTTTTTTCCTCCGTCCACCCAAATTGCTGGTTGTTTGGTTTAACACCAGAAGTTTTATGGTTGGGGACAAGTGATGCTTCATTTTTGCATATAGGGTTTCAAAGGTGTACACATTTGAGACACAGATTTTTGGACATTTTTAACAAATCAACTTAAGAGAGCTTTAAAAACCTTTTTTGCGAAAAATGAGACTTTTTCTGAAAGTCAGATGTTTCCAAATTTATCGATATTTAGCTTTTGCATAGAGGTAAATGTAATGGAAACATGTCTAAACTTATGCTCGGTGCGATAGAGATAAGCTGACAAGCATCCCAATTTCTTGTGAGACATTGCAGCCCAGAGGAATCAAACCCCATATACTAACACTACTGTCTTTTTTCCAGGAGCACATGCACTGCTAACTAAGATATCCAGGTTTAATGAGTTGCCATTGTTTTTTATTCATAGGGGAAATTGCAGAATAAATAAAATTACCAAATATCAGGGCAGTGGTGTGCTTTGGTGTGTTTGGATAGTTCTTGGCTATCCAAGACAATATCTGCTCACCTGAGGGTGGCAGTTTGGGTTTTTACCCAGAATTTGACAAAATGGCCACCCCTCCCAATAACCTGGCTTTGTAGCCAAATAATAAAAGTTTTAGAAATCTGCAGCAGTTTATAAATGGTTCTAAGAAATATTACTAATATTGGATTATTCCATTGTACAAATTGCTGGGGCTGTAACAGCTGACAAGAGATTGGGATTGTGATTCCGCTTATCAATATACCATGAAGCACATGAGAACCTTAAACCATAACTCTGTTACTGTATATATTTAATATCCCACAGTGCTGAGGACCCTTGTCGACTTCCCGCTCCCTGTCTTCCCTTCTCCATGTCATCTACTCACCCACAAGAACCAAGGTTTGAACAATGCCCGTCTCTGTTCCTGCATGACGTTGGCCCCTACCCCAACGGAGTGAACTTGGACGCAGGACGACCCTGGGGTGGAGGTGAGGCAGTGAGGATCCTGGCCAGACGCATCACACCAGATGGAAAGGTTCAGTACCTGGTGGAGTGGGGCAACGTCAGAGTTTATTAGAGAAGGAAAGAAACACAACAAAACTGTAGATGTTAGAGGAGAAAAACAACCCGAATCCTGGGTTGAGGTTTGACTTCACATTTATACATTTATAGAAATCATCCCTTGCTCTTTCCTTCTGTGTCTCATTCACTTCTGAAACAGTTAGAAAACACCTGCCTTGAACTTTACTATTCTGATCTGTAATATAGATAATATCACTATATGAGAGAATTATGGGAAAAAAATGTAAATGACATCAGTGTTTGTAAAAATACAGTAAGGCATCCTGGGTAAATTATGTTGGGATATAGGTTATAATTCATCTTTATTTATGCCAGTATAATTTTTTACACTGAACAATCACTGGATTAGTAACACCTAGCAAGTGGTGAATGATCACTGATAAAGTGACCCAACTGGTGGCTACGTCATAATCAGCTCTCTGTCCATGGCACATCATAAAGGAAATATTAACCAGCTGCAACTTTGACTAGGAGTGTCGTGGTAGCGAGTAAATTGGCAGAGCTGCAGCAATGGCATGGGTAGACTTTGTTAAAGAAAATGCTTGCCACCTTGTGGATTTTATTCTCTGACATCTGCTTGCTGTAACTAATGAAAAAGGTGCGTGAAGCACCTGATTAATCAAATCATGACTGATGGTCAGACTCAGAGTGTATTTTGCACATCTAAAGATTGTCTACAAATATCCTGTAGCACTTTATCATTTTTTTTTCTTTTTATTTAAATATGTTATTTTCATGTTATTTCATGTCATATGACGTCATCGCTTAGTGATGGTTGCCTGCACAGATGAGTCAGATGAGTGTACTCTACATTCACTGTTATGATTTTTTACATTTGTGCATTATTTTTCCATCAGAAGAAGCCATATATATTTATTTTTCATATTCTTTATTTATTCGATCATTTAAATAGACTATTGTAAGTATAATTATTCTATAAAACATAATCACCCACAATTGATTTCTTGTTATTATTAACGCATTTATTTATTTATTTATTTTCATGATGATCTGAGCTTGAGAAGTAAACCTCATCATTACTGGATATAAATATAATTTATTGTGTTTTTGTTCTTGTTGTGATAAATTATACAATGACTGGCTACTTTATTAGGTACACCCGTTCAATTGCTTGTTAAAACAAATGTCTCATATCACATTGCCCCAACTCAATGCATATAGACATGTAGAGGTGATAAATACAACTTACTGAACTGCAAGTGGGGCTTCAGAATGAGAAGAAGAGTGATTTAAGTGACAGATTTAAGGTCTGGACTGAGTATTTCAGAAACTTGCTGATCTTCTGGTATTTTCATGCACAACCAGTTCTAGGATTTACAGAGCATGGTCTGAAAAAGAGAAAATATCCAGTGAGTGGTAGATGTGTGGATGCAAAATGCATTGTTGATGTGAGAGGTCCGAAGAGAATGGGCAGACTGGTTTGAGATGATAGAAAGGTAAAAGTAAGTCAAATAACCACGTTACTACCAAGCAATGCAGAATGCAGAACGTATTCCACAAAGAATTAAAGCAGCTCTGGAGGCAAAAGAGGTTCTAACAATTTACTAGCAAGGTGTACCTAATAAAGTGTACAGTGAGTGTATAGACCAACTGTAAAGAGTTTTGAAATCATACACAGAAAATTCTATTCTGGTTTTGATTCATGGGGCAGAAATGAATGAACTGTATTTAATTATTTTCCTTGATGAATGGATTACTATTTTGTTGTAAATGTGTACAGTAGTGTGTACAATAGTGTGTACAGGTTGATGTAATAATCTAGTAGCCAATCTTCGTTTAACTTCTTCATTCATCCTGAACCTGATGGGAATATTAAAAAATCCTTGTGAAATAATGAGACGTCAAGAATAAACCATATTTGAAAAAAAAACCACATATTTTATTTTATTTTCTCTGGAATACATCAACATTAACCCTGAATTTATTTAATGTCAAATGTTCCCGCATTCCAAAGATATGTATGCTATGTTGATTGGTGTCTCTAGGTAATTGGTGGAGCCCTGCCTAGGGTTGTTCCTGCTCTTGTGGCCAGAGTTGCCGGATGGACGCTGGCTGGCCACTGGCTAGGGTTGTCTAGGGTTGTTCCTGCCCTTGTGGCCAGAGTTGCCGGATGGACGCTGGCTGGCCACTGCCTAGGGTTGTCTAGGGTTGTTCCTGTACTTGTGGCAAGAGTTGCCAGATGGACGCTGGCTGGCCATGTGGGTTGAGCAGCAGAGATTAAATGAATGAAAGAATGAATTTGTAATGTTAATACAATGTAATAGTGCTAGTACAGCATAGATTAAAAAAAATATATGAAGGTGAGACAAAAATTACCCATAATCTGGCATAATACGGTGTAACAAGGTACAGGTGTATTAAATTAGGACCGTATAAGAAAGACCTTTGCACAATAAAGGTTCACTTCAGAGACACTAATTAAGATGGAAACGTGAATACACAGAGAAATCCCGCGCGAACACGGGGAGAACATAGAAACTCCATGCAGAACTTGCAAGGTTTCCTAGTGCAACAGCACTACCACTGCGCCACCGTGCCGCCCCCGACTTAATCAATATATAACCATCTTAAAACAATTGAAAAAGCACACAGGTTTTAAAAATTGTAATGTTTTTATCAGACCGCCAGATGGCGTCCATGTAACTCCACCGGAAGCTGAAGCGCTAATGAACATTTAAACTGACTAAATATTATTTTACAGACACTCTGGAGCACGTGGCGCGTTTATAAAGTAGATTAAATACGGTTTAAATTATTTAGCAATCATCAGCGCTATGTGTGGCTTTAAAACGTCAAATATATAAAACTTTCTTCTGTTTGATATGAGCGCCATATTGGCTCAATGAGGCCAACTTCCGGAAAAGATAGAGCTAATCCAACACTAATGTTTTCAATAAAAGAATTATAATAAAACCAATATTTTGACCATTTTAATAGTTATTTAATAATAATAAACAGCGTTATTTAATCCTTAATCTAAATTTTTAGTAAAGACTCTCGACAACTCGGCGTGAGGGCAGGAACAACCCTACAGACCGCCAATACATAGGGCACACACACATACATTCACACACTAATGGGCAATTTAGAGACACCAATTAACCTATCATGCATGTCTTTGGAATGCAGGAGGACACCAGAGTACCCAGAGAAAACCGGCGCAAATACAGTGAGTACATGCAAACACACAGAAATTTTCCAAGTCACCACACGCAGGGCTCAAACCCGGGAACTACATTCTGTGAGCCCACAGCACTAGCCACTGCGCCACCATGCCACCTATTACCGACTTCAGATGTCTGAAAGCGTGTTTAGTTTTTACTGTAATTTGATGTGTTAATAACAAACAGAAATTTAACTGCTGCCTCATTTTAGATAAGTAATTTGGGTTAAATGAACAATTAGTCCATTTAGTAGGTTAACTGTACCGTGATATATTACCCCCAATTCTAAAACTATATTTTTTTAAGTATAATTATAATATATATAATTACATTTTTTTTCAATAAAAGTTATTTACAAAACAACACAGACTACATATCAGATGTTCAAAGTCAGACCTTTTATTGTTTTATGATTAATATTCGCTCATTTTGAACTTGGTGGGCAGCTACACATCTGCACATTGCAGCTAAGTCACAACACTGGGTATAAAAAGAGCAGTTTAGAGAGTTCCGAGATGCCCAGAGGTTCATCTACCTGCGATTAAAAAAAAACAAACAAACAAACAAAAACAAATAGGGAAACAACTTGAGAAACAAGTTCCAGAAAACGTGTTTAATCAAATATTACATTTAAAGAAATGTGCACAAGGTACAATTCTGACAGTATATATCGGATGTTTGTGACCCTTTAGGACATCAGGGGTCACTGCATTAAAAACATACATAATTCTGTGGTGGATATAACTGCATGGACCTAGGGACACTTTCATAATTCATTGTTTGTGAACACAGATCCCCGTTTAAACAACAAATACAAGTCAAAGCTGTATCATGCAAAGAAGAATCCATACGTCAACGCGATCCAGTAACACAATACTCTCTCAGCTTTAAAAAAAATAAAGTTCTATAAATATAAAATATCTCACTGACATGTGAAATGTGTACAAGACGGCATCCCAACTTTTTTGTATGTTCTAAACATTATTGTATTTATGTCTCATGTGGATAAGCATGTTGTATATTGTACGTATGATGCGCCGTTTAGGCACACACACCACATTCCACATACACACAGTACGGTATCATACTTGCGGGTTCTTAAGATTTACCACACACAGCGCGCGTGCCTTCTGGATTATGTGTGTGTGTGTTAGTGCGTGTGTGGGTGCGCACGCGGGGGAGCGCAGAATGAAGCTCGCGACATGCTAACGCGTTTTATACGGCGGTGCGTGAGGGGAAGAGAGAGAAGAGAAGGAACAAGGTAGATAGGAGATAGAAAGATAGATAGAATACACACTCAAGCTCATTCCTCCGCTCCCCTCTCTCTCTTTTACTTGTTCGTCTCTTCATCAATATCGGCACGTGTCACTATATTTTAAAGCGCCGGATTGTTTTTTTTTGCTTCTTTTTCTGGAATATCATTTCACATTATTTTTCAACACCGGATCTCTCTCTCTCTCTTTCTCTCTCTATCTCTCACTCTCTCTCTCTCTATCTCTCACTCTCTCTCTCTCTCTCTCTCTCTGCGTCGGCGAGTGACACCATCAGCGGGCTGATATTATTATTATTTTTATTTTAATCATTATTTCACTCCGGGAGGATGATGGAGATAAAGATGAAGATGGTGATGATGATTTAGTATGCAGAGCATTTGAGGAGCGCGAGCCGAGATTCGACACTGATGGAACATGTCCTATGTTCCTTATCAAGGTAAGCACTGCATCCCCTCCTCACCCTCCATCTCTCTCTCCATCCATCTATCTGTCCATCCCTCTCTCTATCCATCATGACCCTGTCTCTGTATTGCATTCTTTCCCTGTCCATCTCTCTAGGTTTTCCACAATTGTCTCTCTCTACATCTCTCACTCTCCAGCCATCATTCCATCTCGTCCTGTATCATCTTTCTCTCTCTGTCTCTTCATCAGTCTCTTACACTATAGCCATCATTTCATCTCTACCTTCCTATGTATCATCTCTCTCAACCCTTGTCTCTATTACTGCCTATCCATCCCTCCATTCCTCTCTATCCATCTCTCTTTTGCAATCTCTTTCTCTTTCATTCTCTCTCTCACAATGTCTCCATCCTCCATCTCTCACTCTCTATCTCTAACTCACTCTTCAGTCATCATTCTATCTCTCCCTCCCTCTCTATCCATCCCTCCATCTCTCAATATCATCTCTTAACCACTCCACCTCTCTCTCTCTTGACATACCACCCTTCTTTTCAACATGACCCTCTCTCCCTCGCTTTTTGTCTCTATTACCATTCCTATCTCTATCTTTCCAATCCTCCATCTCCCCATTCAATTTCAATAATTAAATTATCTTTCCCTCTGTCTCGCCATCCCTCCATCTCGTACATTCTCTATCCATCATGACCCCACATATCCACATTCCTCACTCTCTAGCATCATTCCCGCCCGACATCCCTCCATCTCCCTATATTCATCTCCACACTCACCTCACTGTCTCTGTGTCTTTCTATTCATCCCTCCATATCTTGCTCTCCATTAACTCCTCTCTCTCTCTCTCCTCTCATTAATGCTTATTTTGATAAATATATGTTCTGTATAGAGTGAATGTATCAAGTCCCAGTTTTCCATGCTAGCATGTTAGCATACACCTGGCTTCAGTGCTGCACATTTGGATTTGACACTTACCTGTGTGAGAATTATACCTAGGCATCATCATCATCATCATCATCACCATAACCTTCTTGTCTATACCTTTATCTTATATTCTTATAATTTTTCCTTCTTTAGTTCTCGTTTCTTCTTATCTCATTTCTTTTGCTTTTCTCATTTCACTTCTCTTCAGTTCTCTAATTTTTTCTACTTTTCTGACTTGTCCATTTATTTCCTCTTATTTACTCTCATTTTCTCTTTTCTCTTCATTCTTCTCATAATTCCTCTCGTCCTATGTCTCTTCACCTTTATTTCTTTCCTATCTTATTGTTTTCTTTGTTAATTTTTGTCTTAGCTTTTTTTTTGTTATTTTCCCTCTTATCATTTTCTTTTACTTTCATTTTACTTTTGGGTAAAAGTGCAGAGACTGGATTGCATTGAAGCCGGAGAAGTGTGTGTGTGTGTGTGTGTGTGTGTGTGTAGATTTCAATCGTGCACTATTTTAGCGTGTTGTATAACAGCACTTCTATTTCCAGCGTCAATGATTCATTCTGAAAAAACGATTAACCATCAGAGAGAATAATAAAAGTTGGGTGCGGAAACTAAACACTGTTCAGTTCAAAATAAAATAAAAATAAAAATGAAAAACACTAATTTCAATTACTCCAAATTGACACTGTTTGAAAACTAATAACTTAATAACTTGCTCTTCTGGTGGAATTATTTTTATCGAATACACTTTCTATACACGTCTGTCAACAAAGTTTCATATTCATATCATGGTTTATTGAATGGGCATAGCCATGCTGGATTTGCAAAGTCGCTTGTTAATCCAAAAGAAACCGTTCATGCTCAATGATGTCAACATTTGTGGATGTGGATTGATATCTGGATCCTTCTTCAAGCTCTCTATCCATTCATAGACACTTTATCTTCTTTACAATACATTTCCAAAAATATCAGCACCGGACAATCTCACTGACAAGAACAAACTGTACAGACTGTATGCTGTAACCTGTTATACTCATTTCTCCCCTGCACCAGAGTTGCAGATATTCGGACATACCACATTAATTACATTAATTACCACGAAGATCATGAAAAAAAGTGGAAAGCAATTACAAGACTGTGCGGAAACGGAAGTAATAATTAATATAATACAGTATGTGGAGTGAGGGTAATTTTTGACTCCCTCGAAAGTGAATCAGCTGTCATTCCTTCTCTCTCTCTCTCTCTCTCTCTCTCTCTCTCTCTTGCATAACAGTGTCAGTGAGAGTCCAGATTTATGCATTTATTTGTGCACATTTGCATGCTAATTATCATATTCATAAGCCAGGGCACGGGGTCTGGAAGGTGTCGCTGGATAATATGGAGCTTATTATGCATGTTCTACAAACACAGACTTAGAGATGTCTGATCTCTCCTCCAAATTTTGGGAAAGGGAAATGAATGATAGAAACCCAAATAAATAAAAGTTTCTCCCTTGGTGTAAGTTACATCTGAAAAAAGGCAAATCTTGTTGCAAAGTCTTGCAGCTAAGTTCATTTATTCATTTATTCATTCATTATCTTCTGCTAATCCATGCTGGGTTACGTTCTAGCTGGTGCTCTCCCGGCAACTCTGCATGGAACAACCCACTGCATCTTAGAAAACACACACA
Organism: Aspidoras spilotus; assembly: GCA_028565295.1. Classification (NCBI taxonomy): domain Eukaryota; kingdom Metazoa; phylum Chordata; class Actinopteri; order Siluriformes; family Callichthyidae; genus Aspidoras; species Aspidoras spilotus. The sequence continues at coordinate 13,452 of JAOUQV010140471.1, forward strand.
CTGCCACACACTAAGGGCGGCTTTAGAGACACTAGTTCACCTGACTTTGGTATGCGGAAGGAACAGCCGAATAAACACAGGGAGAACATGCAAGCTCCACACAGTCATCCCATCCTGAAATTGAACCCGGGTCCTAATTGCTGTGAGTTGATTGCACTACCCATTTTTGTCCATGAAAATGAGTGAAGATTCTTGTGTTTTTGCTTTTAGTAGGTTAACTGTTCGCATTTAGCATTAGGTGGGAAAAGCAACGAAAAGTATATTCTGATTCATTCATAATCACTTATAGGGCCCTATATCTTGCACAAGGTGCATCAGGATGCTCATTGCTATCTTACACCCCTCCAACATTCTATTTTCATACCTTTCACCTGCATCATTAAAATAGCAAGGGTGCGAATTATGTCAGTGATCTTGAGACTGACTGTCTGTTTGGATTTGTAGTTCTCTACCACCACCATCTTGTGATTTGTATTTTAGGCATTTTGAAGATTTGGCGACATCTAGTGAGGTTTTACTGCAACTATTTCTAGTTATTACTCTTCTTCTTCATCTTTCGGCTTTTTCCCAGTCACCAGGGGGCGCCACAGGGAGTCCCTCACATTACGATCTGGCACATGTTTTGTATGTGTTTATTGCTTTGATTTAAAGCACCCTTGGGTACCTTGAAAGGCACTATAAACATTGAATGTATTATTTTTATAATTCAGAGTAGATTTGGTGAAATTTAATAGATATTAAGGAAAAAGTGTATAAAACTTGTTATAACAGAACTCAAAAAGAGCATACAATACTGCTTGTTTTCTTACTTCATGTTCCACTTAGTTCCATTCCATCTCGATGCAGCTTTCAAGAAGTTTTCCGAGCGTAAGCATTCCTCATGTATTTAAATAGCTCTCCGCTCTCATATGCAGGGACCCGAACGACCATTCGGAGAGATGAAATGCTGATACACTAAAATCAGGAGCAAGGATAAGTACCTAAACATCCCCTAGAGAGAATTCATGCAGATTTGCACATGAGAACGTTTCGCAATGAAATGTAACTAACAGTTTCCCCGAAGGAATAAATGATTTACTGTACAAATTCTTTCAATTCTTTTTAGCCAGCAGGTCAAAGGTACAGGATGGTGACTTTTATCGTCCACAGAAAAAATTGGAAAGAGTCAAGATTTTATAATACCATCTCATATAATGTATCATATCGTAATATTGTAGAGCATAATGTAGGGTGTAATATCGTATCGTACAGCACATAGTATTTTATCATGAAATATTAGTATCTATAATATAATACTGTATGATATAACATATTTAGTTGTATACTATAATATCATCTCATATTGTATAATACAGTGGTTCAGTGGTACAACCAACATCATCAGAAGGTTGCAAATGCTGCTTCAACTAGATAAGCCATGACTAAATGCTAATGACTAAGGGCTGCAAACCAAGAGATCGCCAATTTGATCCCCACTCTAGGCAAGTCATCCCTGAAGTGCCAATAAGCAAGGCACCCAACTCCCAACTTCTCCCCGTGCACCTCAATGGGGGTAGCACACTGCTCCGGGTGTTCACACCGGGATCGGTTAAATGCAGAGAACAATTTACCTACGGGGATCATTAAAGTAATAAAAAAAATCCAGTGTTGCCAAGTCTTCATCGTATAATGTATAGTTTAAAATCACTATGTATTTTATATTGTATAGTATTATAGAATATTGTATAGTATTATGCATAGTATTATATTGTATTTTATAATAAATAGTGTAATATTGCATTGTATAATGTATTGTATGGTATCACAGAAATGTCTATTGAATTATTGAATAGTATATAGTATATAATTTCGTGTAATATCCCATTGTATAAAGAATCGTATCATATTTTAGAATATTGTATCATATAATGTATAGTGTAATATCTCATTGTACAATATATAGTATTTTATTATAGTATATTGTATGGTATAATGTGTACTATAATATACTACAGGGGTTAGACAATGAAACTGAAACAGCTGTCATTTTAGTGTGGCTAAATTGGACAAACCTGGTGGCCAATCTTCATTAATTGCACATGCACCAGTAAAAGCAGAGTGTGAGGGTTCAATTAGCAGGGTAAGAGCACAGTTTTGCTCAAAATATTGCAATTGCAACATTATAAGTGACGTACCAGAGTTCAAAAGAGGACAAATTGTTGGTGCACGTCTTGCTGGCGCATCTGTGACCAAGACAGCAAGT
>JAOUQV010141192.1:0-15679 GCA_028565295.1 Aspidoras spilotus
CGCCTATACCACCTGAGACGACTGAGGGACTTCAGACTGTCCTCCAAGGTACTACGATCCTTCTACTCCTGCACCATTGAGAGCATCCTCACGGGGAACATTTCAGTCTGGTTTGGGAACAGTGGACTGTTTTCTCTGTTGCCCTCTGGGAAATGCTTAAGAACCCTCAAGGCGAACACGGAGAGAATAAGGAGGAGCTTCTTTCTACAAGCCATCCGTGCCCTGAATGGGGACCAGGACACTAAAATATATTTTCATACACACAAACTGGACTCTCACTTACTACAATACAACACACATTACACTATAATACACAACAATGGCTCATGACAATAACACAAATATTTCTCTCTTAACTCACGCATTCACATATAGATAAAGATGTACATATATAATGAGATTTATTTTCACACATAGATTGGCCACCACAGAATCCAGGCCTTAACCCCATTGGGAAACTTTGTGATGTGGTGGAGAAGGCTTTTCACATCAGTCAGACTCTGCAATCATCGATGCAAGATCTTGGTGAAAAATTAACGCAACACCGGACGGAAATAGATCTTGTGACATTACAGAAGCTTAGCAAAAAAATGCTACAGCGAATGCATGCTGTAGTCAAAGATAAAGGGGGTCTAACGAAAGTGTGTGACCTTTTTTGTTGGAGTTTTTTTTTTTTCGGCCAGGCAGTGCATTTGGTGTGTGTGTGTGTGTGTGTGTGTTTTTATATATATATTATATATATATATATATATATATATATATATATATAAGTTTATATGGTTGATTTGTTAATGTTTAACAGCAACACATTTTTTTTGCTTATTTAGTATAGACTTACCTAAATGACTTAACTAAGCAAATGGCTAAGAGGATAATTACTGCATGTCTTTATTTGCCCAAATAAATTTCATGTAACTAATTGTATATACTGAATGACCAGACTTAATGGCTGAATCTGTGAATGAGTGATTCAGAGAGAATAATTTCAACACAGATTGGCCACCACAAAATCCAAACCTGAACCTCATTTGGGGCAGTTGTATGCTGATGGTTAAAGAACCAGCCTTGCAAATGGAAGGTCCATTGTTATTGTACATAAGATTAGTTTTCCTACAGGGATCAATAAAGTAATAAATAAAAAAATATATGTAAACTATTTAAATAAAAACCGTTTATATATGTGCGCAGTGCAGCAGCAGCTGGTGGGAGTCAGACACTGTTATACGGCAACACGGAAAAGTCTCTACATTAACAAGGACACTAGAGTCATCTGTCAGGGATTCACAGGAAAACAGGTTTGTATTCTTTTATACTGTATGTACAACCTCAATCAACACATCTAAAATTAGGTAAATTGGCATAAAAGTCTTTGTAACATAAACTTTGTTGCCAATAATGGAGGTCAAACGTTTCCTGTAAGGCTTCATCATGTTTGCACACACAATTTTGGCTGATTCCTTCATGCAGATCTCCCAATGAAAAATAAAATAGCAATCAGCAAATATGTTTGGGGGGAAAAAAAAATAAATCAATATTGTCCATGAAAATTGCAACCGGTCTGTGTTCTGTTATATTGTAAATAAAATATGGATTAATGATATTTGCAACTCTGTTTGCATTTACATTTTACACTGTCCCAGCTGTTTGGAATTGGGGGATAATTATAAAAATTCATATCTTAAAATGTCTTTTGAACGATAATACTACTATTATGCTAACATGAACTTGGGCTTCTAGCATGATGTTCTTACAGGTAATGCTCACTAGAGTGTGCCAAAAAACTCCTGATCTCTCACATACATTCTCTCTCTTTCTCTGTGTGTGTTTAACAGGGTTATTATCTGGAGCTGTAATGAGTACTCGGTATAATTAGAAATCATCAGTGTTAAAAAGGGCAGGGTTCAGTAAATATGCTAGCGTTAGCATTAGCTTGTGGGCATGTGATTATAGCTACAGGTTTATGATCTTCGCACTTCACCTGACATGGACAGAAGGTGTAAATGATTAACACACAAAAGGAAAGTTAAACATTAAACACACTACAGTGATATAGTGTCACTCGTAGCAGTCTGGCGCCTGATAATCCAGCCCACGTTTTAACGTTTTGAGTTATGACTCTTTAGATGCAAATAGAAGAGGAAAATATAAAAAACAGGAAACGTTATTTTTTTACTGTACATTGTATTCTTTTGTTGTTTTCTGTTAAAGTTTTTGTAGCAGGGGTATTACATCTCATGTTAATTCCGGTATGATGTTTAAATCTGTTTTTTTCACATTTCTATTTGTTGATGGTGTATTTCTATTGTGAGTTTAGGGGACGTTCCACAGTCAACAGGCCCTGGACTATGGCTCCAAGTTAGTCGGAGGCGTGTCTCCTGGGAAAGGTGGGAAAACTCACATGGGATTACCGGTGTTCAACTCTGTAAAGGAGGTAACGATGTGACTACAAAGCTTATGACTATCATCAATTTAGCATGAATTAGCAAGTCCTTGATTTGTGCATGCTTTCAGGCAAAGGAAGGAATTGGCGCAGATGCCACAGTGATCTACGTTCCTCCCCCGTTCGCCGCGGCGGCCATCATAGAGGCCATCGATGCTGAGATACCACTGGCCGTGTGTATCACGGAGGGAATCCCCCAGCAGGACATGGTGCGGGTCAAACACAGACTCCTTCGCCAGAGCATCACTCGCCTCATTGGGCCCAACTGTCCCGGTGTCATCAACGTAAGGGATATGGCGCTCTTCAGAGATGATTGTAAAACCCACATTTTCAGCTTCCTTTACTAACGTGTCATCTAATAATTTATACTTGTATATTATACACTGACTGGCCGCTTTCTTAGACACACCTGTTCAATTTCTTGCAGCACAAATATCTAGTCAGCCAATTACTTGGCATGTAGAGGTGGTCAAGACGACTTGCTGAATTGCTAACTGAGAATCAGAATGGGGAATAAAGTATGTGCCTCGTTGCTGGGAGAGGAGAATAGGCAGATTGGTTTGTAGGGCTGTGATGATTACTCGAATAATTCAATTACAAAATATCCTTGAATCAAATTCTTTGCCTCAAGGCTTTGTTTTTGTCACGCTGGCGTTGGTACTGCTCGTTTTACTTTCATTTTCGTTTAGCTTTATAATAAATAACCACCTCTAAACTTTTTACCGCAAACTGCGATACATTAATAATTGTCACGATTCACATTGCTCATGATTCACACAGATTGTTGTAACTGACGTATGTTAAAGAAGCTCGCTACGGAAGGTGACGCCGGTGCGTATAAAAAGCCAAAAGTGTGGGACGATTTTACTCTTTGTAAAGCGGAGAACGTAGTCCAGTGTATACACTGTAAAGCAGACCAATATAGTACATCAATGCTGCAGCACCTGAACCGAAGGCATCCGCATGTGAAATCCTTGCATTTACATTGCACATCTTTTTTTTTTTTTTTTTTTTTTTTTTCCCTCCCCCCGCTTGTTCTGTCTGTCTCTCAGAAGTGTTGTTTAAGTATAAGCATGATCCCTGTGGAGACCCGGGGTAGAATAGGTCAGCCCCCCTCATAAAAGGCGAGCAAATGAAGTGCTTTGTCTGCCGTCAAGGGCGACCCGTATCTGTGGAGGAAGGGATCCTGGTATTTGAGGGAGTCTCGGCTGCGGCTGTCACTTTCCCAACACAGCACTTTGGTTGCGACTTCACAAAGACGGGATTGGAGAGGCCCACTCCAATCAATCGTCTGGTCAGGACATGCCTAGGTTGTATCCCCTGTGAGATCCCTAGAAGGCGCTGGCTGATGTCAATAGTTCAAAAGCCCAGTGTTGAGTATACTATTCTTATAGCCCTGGTACGCAGCTGCTGAAAATCCGCGGGTCTGTGTATCCCTGAGAAGGCTCAGAGGTGGGTGGGGAGTAAGGATAAAAAAAAAACATCTACAACTATGAATCCCAAACACACCCAAAAACGAAAGCATCTAGACGACGGGAACAAACTGGCAACGATTCTGAACACTTAAGGACTAATAGACACTAATAGGCCAGGGTTTGTGGGAAAGGAATGTACCCAGCCTGACATGGTATTAACTAAATTATCACCCTTTGCCATCCAAAAGGGTATTATGGGAATAGCAGGTACGGTTGAAGATGCTATGATCGGGCCAAATACTTATCAAATGTTTCAAAGTCCAGGCAGACAACCTGCCAAAGCTTTTTCTAATGATAGCATTAGGACTTTCCTTCACCGAACCTTAAACGGCAGCAAAGGAATAATCCGCTGCAGAGATTTAGGAGACATAGATGAAGAATAGATATCTAACTGGCTTTAAAAGAAGTAAGCACCGTAAAAAGAATTGCAATCAAAAAGGCATGACGGAATCAAAAAAATTTACATACAGTGGATATAAAAATTCTACACACTCCTTCAAATGTCAGGATTTTGTGAAGTAAGAATTGACAGCAAGACAAATATTTTCACAACTTTGTCCACCTTTAATGTGACCTATATCCTGTACCATGCAATTGAAAAACAAACTGAAACCTTTCAGGGAGGTGAAGTAAAAATAAACAACTGAGTTAATGTGATTGCATAAGTGTGCACATGCTTTTAGAACTGGGGGTGTGGCTGTGTTCAGATTAAACCAATTAAATTCAAACTCATGGTAAATTGTAATCACCCATTAAAAAGCCTCTGATCAACCCTAAATAAAGTTCAGCTGTTCTAGTAGGCTTGTCCTGACATTTTTGTAGCCACATCATACAGCACAAGCCATGGTCCGCAAAGAGCTGCCAGAGCATCAGAGGGATCCCATTATTCAAAGATATCAGTCAGGTGACAGCTACAGAAGAATTTCCAATTCATTAAATATACCATGGAACACTGTGAAGACCGTCATCATCAAGTGGAGAAGACATGGCATAACAGTGACCAAGACAGGACATCTGTCCCAAATTGATTATAAGAAGCAGTACATTTGACAACAATCTCTCGTCTTGGGTGGCAAGACGGAAGCCTTATCTTTCAAAAAATAAACATCCAAGCCCAGCTTAATTTTCAAAAAGACATCTGAAATCTCCCAAAACGCATGTGGGAAAATGTGTTATGGTCTGATGTAACCAAGGTATAAGAACACCATACCTACAGTGAAGCATGGTGGTGGCAGCATCATGCTTTGGGGCTGTTTTTCTTCAGCTGGGACTGGGGCCCTATTCAGGGTGAATGGAATTATGAACAGTTCCAAATACCAGTCAGTGTTGGCACAAAACATTCAGCCTTTTGTTAGAAAGCTGAAGATGAAGAGGAACTTCATCTTTCAGCATGACAATGACCCAATGCACACATCTAAATCAACAAAAGCATGGCTTCACTGGAATAAGATTAAGGCTTTGGAATGGCCCAGCCAGAGTCCAGACCTGAATCCCATCGAACATCTGTGGGGTAATCTGAAGAGGGCTGTGCGCAGAAGATGCCCTCGCAATCTGTCGGATTTGGAGCGGCATTTGGATTTGGAGCAGCAGGATGTGCCATTCTGATAGGCTCCTATCCAAAAAGAGTGCTGTAATAAAAGCCAAAGGCGCTGCAACAAAGTATTGTACAATAAAGTAGTAAATACTGCAATAAAGTACTGCAGTCAGGTTATTGTACATTTTTTGTTTTATATTTTTCTGTTTTAAAGGTTTCAGTTTGTTTTTTAATTGCATTGTACAGGATTTAGGTCACATTAAAGGTGGACAAAGTTGTAAAAATAATTGTCTTGCTTTTGTATTTTTACATCACAAAAATCATTTTAACAGGGGTTTGTAGACTTTTTATATTCAATTCAATTTTATATATAAAGCACTTTTAACAATGGGCATCATCACAAAGCAGCTTTACAGAAAACATTTTATCCCAGATGAGTAACAGTGGCAAGGAATCCACCGTGTCATAATCTGGTTGTAGAAGTACCACAGTTTGCTGTAACTGTGGGGAAGAGGAACATGACGCACCATGTGACAAAACCCCAAAGTGCTGGAACTGTGGAGGGCCACATGCAGCCTCAGACAAAAAAATGTTCAATTTGGCTTATGGATAAGGAAATTCAGAAAATTAAACATACTCTAAAAGTCAGCTATGCTGAAGCAAAAAAGCAGGCCCTAAACCTCCCAAACTTCAAACTCCCAAAAACGTATGCAGATATAGTTAAAACAAGTAGCTGTCAAACTGACTTCACCTGGCTCATTAATGACAAGCCCCAAATAATCAGTCTTACAAAAGAACCAGCTCCCTCCAAAATCGAGATGTGTGCACATGTGTGAGCACCAACAAGTCCCAAAGCATCAGTATAGCCTTACAATACTAACAAACTCCAAGAAGAACTGGGAAACAAAATAAGTTATCACCCCCAACTACCATATGCCTCAGAACACATCGCTGAAGAAACGGAGACAATAAAGGATGTAGAGATGAGATATGAGGGAAATAATTGACACCGCAGTATATCCCCAAAAAACATAAGTTAACCTTGTTACAACACAGTATAATATAATGGAACTGCCGAGGACTTATGACCAATTACACCAAACTTCAGCGACTTGCACTCCTTATTAACCCAGCAGTAATCTGTCTCCAAAAAACACTACCAAAAAACACCATACCTCTAAAAGACTTTACTATGTATCAAAAACTAGGACCAAATGTGGGAAGAACAAGTGGAGGGACAGCAATATATTTAAAAAGTAACATTCCCCATTGCCTTGTTCCTTACAAGCTACTGCAATCAGAACATCAAATGTGTTCTATTTAGGTCCCTCCAACCACTATTCTGAAACTTCCCAATCTGAACAACTACCAGCACCATACATCATATTAGGAGATTTCAACAGCCACAACACAATATGGGGCAGCCAAAGTACTAATAACAAAGGAAAAACAGTGGAAGAATTTATAAATGCAAACAACCTCTGCTTAATGAACACCCATAGACATACATATCTACACCCAGGGCACGGGACATATAAAACTATAGATATTCAGACCGGAAATATATATTGATTTCTCCTGGAAAATATGGGGTGATCTTTGTGGCAGTGACCGTTTTCCTATCCTCGTAAGCCCAGACAGATTCCATAATAGCCACTCCACAAAGATGGAGACTAAACAGGGCTGGCCGGCATTCCAAAACCTCTGCCAACAGAAATTGAAGACGATGCCAGCAAGAAATAAAGAGCGCATAAAATGGTTCATGGAAACTTTGACTGAAATTATAGAGGAAAAATTGAAACCCAAGAAACCCAAAAAAAGAAACCCCTGGTTCAATGAAGAATGCAGACAACCAATCAAGATTTGAAAAAGGGCAGAGAAATTTTTACAAACACCCAACAACAGAAAACTTAAATAGCCTAAGAAGTACCAGAGCAAAAGCCAAAAGTACAATTAACACAGCAAAAAGACAGAGTTGGAACTTCTTTATAAACACTGATACAAACAAACCAACAAGCAAAATATGGAACCTCATTTGGAAAATGGAGAACACGAACACCCAGCCAAGAATCCAGTACTTAAAAAGTAAAGAAGGAACAGCCGAAAAGGAGAGTGAAATTACTGAACTACTAGCAAAAACTTTCAAAAATATATCCTACAACAAGAATTACAACCTAGAATTTAAAAGTTTCTGGATACAAAGAGAAAATATGAAATAGATTTCACAACCTATAACAAAGAACCTTACAACCAGACTTTCACAAGGGATGAGCTACGCCACTCCCTTCAGAAATCCCATAACACATCAACATACAACATACACTACGAAATGCTGAAAAAGCTACCCTCGACATCATTAACAGTACTCCTAAAATATATATAATAAAGTATGGAAATCAGGAAACATACCAGTAGAATAAAAGAAAGCCACAGTAATTCCCATCCCCAAATCTAGGGAAAACAAATTTTATGAAATGCACTGAAGATCGAGCAGAAATCATGGACCCACCAAGGACGGCGCCTAGACCAGCTCATCTTTACCAGATGCAGAATCACTCACTCCAGAATAACTCACCAATGCCTGATAAAAAGCGAAGACCCCCCAGCATGCCAAACCTGTCGGGTACCCATCATAAAACACATTCTGACCGACTGTCCTAGCTACTTCAAGGAGAAACAAGAAGTCCACATGCCAAAAATAAATGCTCACCCAAGACGACAACACAAACTATATTGGCCTACCTAACAGCTATAAAAATGAAAATGGACATATATTAATGGACGAAAATGAAAACCAAGACGACAGCATAATAACAATACTTCCGCCATCAAATAATAAATGTTGAGAATGTAAAAGCATGATTTATCCGTTGATTAATTATTTAAAGAATTGACATTTTAATCAAAAAATATTCGGTAAGCACATCCTTACTGGTTCGAGATAATAGAAAGACAGCGGTAACTCTCATAATCCCTCGTTTTAACCAAGTAAAGTAGAATATCATCTTATTTGAAAGTATTCCACGAAGAATTAAGGCATTTCTGAAGGCAAAAGACAGAAATGTTTTACTACATAGGCTTTTCGCAATGTTCCAAAAATATTTCTAGAAATGTCTGGAAATGCCATTCGTATTTCTCCCTCTTAAATATAAACAGATGTTTAAATTCTTCGCTACACCGCACTTAAAAAAAAAAAATGGGACCGATTCATTGTTTTACTTTTTCAAATGCACACTGCATTCTTCTTGTAAATTAGCTGTTTTTTTCTTCAAACTGTAATTCCTGAGGAAGCAGCAATGTTCACCCTTGGTCTTGACCTGAAGTTATATCCCCTCAATCCCTGCATCTTTTTCAGCTATAACTGTGAATGTTGCAAGACTGTTACATGTTTGTGGATGATTTGTGGATGCTTCTTTTGCATGTAAATTCAATATTAATTACCTTTAAAAAGCTGTTTTTCTGGAAGTCAGGTTTGATATTTGTACTTTTACAATGTGATAATTTTATGACTTTTTATTTTCAGCCTGGAGAGTGTAAAATTGGTATCATGCCTGGACACATTCACAAGAAAGGTAGAATCGGTGAGTTTAACATTACACACATTGTCTTATGACACAAGATATCAGTTTCTCACCAGTTCTAATGGGTTTGATGTGTAATATAAATGGTTTGTTACTGTCTCTGTGTATTAAAAGTAGTGCTTATTTATTCAGGCATCGTGTCAAGGTCCGGCACCCTGACGTATGAAGCAGTACATCAGACTACCCAGGTTGGATTGGGCCAGTCTCTCTGCGTCGGTATGCAGCAGTTCTCTCTCCTTTTTTTTTTAATTACATTTCTCGCGTGTGGTTTAACATCTGTGTTCTTTCATTTCAGGAATCGGTGGAGATCCGTTTAATGGTACTAACTTCATTGACTGTCTGGAGGTGTTCCTACATGACCCAAAGACAGAGGGGATTATTCTGATCGGAGAGATTGGGGGTAACGCTGAGGAGAACGCAGCCGAATTTCTCAAACAACACAACACCGTGAGTGACATAATACCAGACAGGCAAAACACGGTGTTCGCTGATAACACATCTGTCTGTGTCCTAATTACAGATAATTTTTTGTGTTCCTGTTCACTGAGACCTCTGTTAATAGTTTATTATACAACGATCAGATCCAGTTTCCCAAATAATCTGGGGTTTTACAGAACCACAACTCATGCCAAATGCACCATGGGGTGTTTATTTAGCTACAGTCTAGAAATGTAATTTAATTGCATATAACAAATGTACTGGAGTTTTGTGAAGAAAGTGTTGATATTGAGAGAGCCAAAGCCGGGCTCTCCCAGATCTGTGATTGTTCTTTGACCTATGAGTTCAGTGCTGATTAAACACATTTTTTCCTGAAATGTACACTGCTGTTCAAAGTGTAATCTTTGTTTTCCTTTATGTTCGGTCGCTTTGCAAAGACAAATTGCGGACCTTGCTGTCTCCCACTATCAACAGAGATGGAAAAAAACGAGAAACAAATAAAATTTTATATGACTTGAGTAAATAATTAATAAGCACTGATCTGAGTGGTTATAGTGTGGAATATAGGGTTTGTAAAGGGCTCCTCGACGTGTGTTATTACATTATCATCTTCCATCTACACGTTATTTTATTTAGAAAGATCATTAAAATTGTCTTTGTTCCAGAAAAAGTGAAAAAATTGCATTCATGCCCCAACACTTTACCATTTTAGCATAATGCTGTGCCTATGTGATCCTATGAGTCAGCGGCAATTACATCTGCTCCTGCACTGATGGCTGCCTGTTTAATGTGAGGCGCCTGTTGGCTCACACCAAGATGATGGAGCAGATGATTTGCGAGCTTCTGTTTGTTGATGATGTTGCTTGGTTACCCACACTGTACCAAACATGCTAAAGTATTGACATTTGCTTTTTGCAGAGGCTGCCAAATTGGGCCTTGACTTCAATCTAAAAAGACTGAAGTTTTCCATCAGCCCGCACCAAACCAGCAGTACCACCCACCTCACATCACTATTTACTAGTCTGAACGGAAACCTGTACAGCAAAAACAAATTTTATCCATAGACGGGCCTGGAACAACAAAGTCTTGATGAACAGATCAGTGTGTATCAAGCTGTAGTGATGACCACACTTTTGTATTGCTCAGAATCTTTAGTTACTCATCGGCAATGTCTGTCAACTTTTGAAGAGTTCCTGTCAATTTTGCCACTGCTCCGTTCTTAACATTCAGTGGTATGACTTCATCATAAGCAGAACCAAATCTTGTGCCGAGTCATTCTCCTTTGTCTGTGCTTTGTCTGTGCACTTCCTGCCAGCCACCTGCTCGCTCTCAGCACTCAATACTTAGTTTACCTGAATTACTGCAGCAATGCGGCGTGGCAGGAAGTCGATCAGTCTTTGACACTGCTCAGGTGTAATGACAGCCAAGGTTTCTCCGATTGTGGCCTTCACCTGTTCTGCATTGGTCTGGCGCATCGCATCTTCACAGTACTTCATAGATTTTCTATAGTGTTATGGTCAGGTGGGTTTGCTGGACAATTAAGAACAGGGATACTATGGTCCCTAAACCAGGCACTTGTAGCTTTGGTGTGAAGGTGCCAAGTCCTCTTAAAAAATACTAAAAGTTGGTTAGCAGCAGGAAGCATGAGGTGTGCTAAAACTTTCTGGTAGACAGCTGCATTGACCTTGGACCTCAGAAAAAACAGTGGACCAACACCAACATATGACCTCTCTCCCCAAACCATCACTGACTGTAAAAACTTTAAACTAGATCTCAAGTGACATGGATGACATCAGAGAACTTAACTTTGGCCCATTCAGTAGCAGTCCTGTACCTTTTGTCTTTCGACACTTTTGACGCTCTCTTTTGTTCAAAAGTGGCTTGATGGAGGAAATGCGACAGCTGAAACTTGCACATGTTTTGCATATGTTTGTTCTTGGTGGAGCACTGACTCCAGCTGCACACAGTTCTAACACTGCTAGAAGTACCTGGTTTAAGGACCATGGTATCCCTGCTCTTAATTGTCCAGCAAACTCACCTGACCATAACACTAGAAAATCTATGGGGTAGTGTATGGGAGATACGATACGCCAGACTCAACAATATGCAGAACAGCTGAAGGCCACTATCGGAGCAATCTTGGCTCTCAAAAGACCTGAGCAGTGCCACAGACTGACTGACTTTATGCCACCAAAAATTGTTGCAGTAATTCAGGCAAACGGAGCCCCAACTAAGTATTGAGTGCTATACATTCTGAAACGTTTCATGTTTATACTTTTAAGTTACCCAGCATTTCTAAAAAAATGTCTTTATTGGTCTAAAGTCATAATCTTTTTGTCTCTCCCTTTTATCAGGGGTTGCCACAGCAAGTAAATCTTTTCCACCTCACTCTGTTCTCTGCATCTTCTGCTTTTACACGAACTACCTGTATGTCTACATTGACCACATCTATATATCTCTGCTTTGGTCTTCCTCTCTGCCTCCTGCCTGGCAGCTCCATTTTCAACATACTTTTACCAATATATCCACTGTCCCTCCTCTGCACATGTTCAAACCATCTCAGTCTGCCTTCTCTAACTTTTTTCCCCAATTTTACCAACTTGTGCCGTCCATTTGATGTTCTCATTCCTATTCCTGTCCATCCGGGTCACTCATAACGAAAACCTCAACAGCTTAGGCTCTGCCACCTTCAGCTCTGCTTTCTGTCACTTATTTTAATACAATCATTTTGTCACACATTATTCCTGACACTTTTCTCCATCCTCTCCATCCTGCCTGTACTCTCTTCCTCACTTCTTTTCCACACTTCACATCTGCTTGGACAGTTGATCCTACGTATCTGAATTCCTGCACCTTTGTGACCACTTCTTCCTGTAGCTTGACTGTTCTACCTGCGTCCTCATTTACACACATGTATTCTGTCTTCCTACAGTTGACTTTCATTCCCCTCATTTCCAGAGCATCTTCTGGCTGTTCCTGGCTTTCACTACAGATTACGATGTTATCTGCAAACATCATAGTCCATGGTGATTCCTGTCTGACCTCATCTGTATGTCTTTCACCAGAGCAAACAAGAAGGGGCTCTGAGTCGATGTAGTCCCACCTTTACATTGACGCTTTCTGTCACTCCTGCAGCACATCTCACTACTGTCATGCTGTTCTCATACGTGTCCTTCACCAATCTAACAAACTTTTCAGCTACTCCAGAATTCCTTATAAAACACCACAGTTCCTCTCTCAGCACCTTATCATAAGCTTTCTTTAAATCCACACTGTGTAGCTCCCTCCAGAAACTTACTTCTCCAACTCTCAGCCAACTTGTGGTGCATAGCCACTGACAACAGTAAGCATTACATCTTGAATTTTTTACTTTAAACTCATCAACCTATCTGGCACTCATTTCACCTCGACAACACTCTTTGCATAGTCCTCATTCAGGACCACCCCAAATCTATTTTGGGGTGCATAAGGTTTTACACCAGTGATGGAGTTTGTTTAAACAACGAGAATGATGAGATGTAAAAATGGCAAAAATGCTCTTGCATGGAAGTCATTCAAGATTTATTAACCATAAAACCCAATGAGCTCTTGTAAGAATCATGGAAAAATTTTGTCGTGTTTAAAAACCGCATAAGTAAAATAAAAAACATAATAAATAAATGCTGAATCAAGCTTTATTATTCAGATTACATTTCTCACTCACTGAACTGTGAATATTAAATTATTTATTTATATTAAAGGTTATTTAATTTCTGTTTTACAACCATAAGCATGTTATAGTTAACATTTTTTTGTCTGTGTTTAGGGTGCTAAAGCTAAACCAGTGGTGTCGTTCATCGCTGGGCTTACTGCACCCCCTGGCAGGAGGATGGGTCACGCTGGTGCTATCATTGCTGGAGGAAAGGGTGGGGCTAAAGAGAAGATTGCTGCCTTGCAATCAGCTGGTGTGGTGGTCAGCATGTCCCCCGCCCAGCTGGGTAGTTCCATGCTCAAGGTAAGACCTGGGATTAAGAGACTGGTGCATCTAACCTTGGCGTGATCATATCAACTTTTAAATAAACTTTGACCCCTGATAAAAGTTAGAGGCAGAAAGATGATGATTCAACCCCAATTAAGTTTTGTAAAACATAAAAAACATACATTAAAAACAGAATATGATGATTTGAAAATACTTTTAAACCTATATTTAGTAGAATACACTACAACAAGATTTAATGTTCAGACAGATAAAATTTATTGTTCTTTGCAAATATTCTCTCATTTTGAATTTGATGCTTGCACGACATTCCAAAAGAGTTGAGATGGGGCGAGAAAAGACTGGGAAAGTCATCTGCGTGAGCAAAGAGTCCAACTGTTTAAAAATTGCGAGGAATCTATCTTAATTATAAAAAATCATCAGTTCACCCGTATGAGGTAGGATAACTGATCTAAAAATTATAGATGACAGAATTTTGTATAATATTACTAGCATGTCCAGGACGCATAAATACATCATAGATAGTATTTTTTCTAAAGTACCTTAAAATATAAGTTGTTATTTTTTATTTTTATTATTATTATTATTATTATAGTGCTTAAAAATCACTATAATTTCTTATCCTTTATTTTTTATGATTCTCCACACAAACACTAGCTGAACCATGTACCATATAGTTTAAACATTGTTCTGTAAAAAAACATTTTTTTTAATCTTTAATATCGCTCAGTGCTGTCCTTTGGGAGAACGACTTTATGGGTCATGGAAAGATCAGATGCCTGTCTGTGTGTCTGTCTGCTTATCTACATTATATATCTGCATATATTTTGTATATGTTTATGTTTTTAATTATCTATGTAGCTGCTCTCTGCCTTCTATCTGTCTTTCTATTTTTCTGATCATCGTGATTCATCGAGAATCAGCACAATCAATGATGATTTGGGGAGCCATGTCATCTATTGGTGTAGGTCCACTGTGTTTTCAAGACCAAAATCAGTGCAGCCCTCTCCAGGAAAGTTTAAAACACGTCATGCTTCCCTCTGCTAACAAGCTTTTTGGAGTTCACAATTTTCATTGGCACCTGTTTACACTGCCAAAAGTACCAATATCTGAGTTAATAACAACAGCATCACTGTGTTTGTTTGGCCAGCAAAACTGATCTAAACGCATATTGTCAAGAGGAAGATGAGACACCAGACCCAACAATGCAGATAAGTTGCTATTAGTGATACATTGTTGCCACTATGTTTGCACACAGCGGAATTGGTCCTCTGCATTTAACCCATCTGTGCAGTGAAACGCACAAATACACACACAGGTGAAGTGAGCACACGTGCCCGGAGCAGTGAGCAGCCACTACAGTGCCTGGGGAGCAACTGGGGGTTAGGTGCCTTGCCCAAGGGCACTTCAGCCATGACTTGTCGCTACTTGGAATCGAACCAGGGACCTTCTGGTGGCAAGACTGGTTCCTTAACCACAAGCCTATGACAGCCCCATTAAAGCAACCTGGGCTTCATAACACCTCAGCTGTGCCACAGGCTGATCGCCTCCATGCCACACTGCACTGCAGCAATTTGTGCAAAAGGAGAGATATTTAGTGCATTTACTGTACATATTTTTCAGTAGTCCAAAAGTTGGGCATTACAAATTTTTCCATTTTTTCAATTGGTCTTATAAATATGATTTTGGGTTTTTATTTGCTGTAATCATCAACATTATCTATATAATCTATATATGTGTTTTCTTTTTATATTGATT
Organism: Aspidoras spilotus; assembly: GCA_028565295.1. NCBI lineage: Eukaryota > Metazoa > Chordata > Actinopteri > Siluriformes > Callichthyidae > Aspidoras > Aspidoras spilotus. The sequence continues at coordinate 15,203 of JAOUQV010141192.1, forward strand.
TACTGAAATTAACTTTTCAATATTCTAATTTACTGTGATACACCTGTGTGTGTATACAGTGTATATAAAAAGTCTACACACCACTGTTTAAATGCCAGGTTATTGTGATGTAAAAAATGACGACAAGACAAATATTTTTACAACTTTCAATGTGACCTATAACCTGTACGATGCAATTGAAAAACCAACTGAAAACTTTCATGGAAGTGAAGTAAAAATAAACAACTGAGATAATGTTGCACAACCCTTTAAGAACTGGGGGTCTGGATGTGTTCAGATTAATCATCCAGCACAAGCCATGGTCCGCAAGGAGCTGCCAGAGCATCAGAATCTCATTATTCAAAGATATCAGGTGAAAGCTACAAAAGAATTTCCAATTTATTAAATATACCATGGAACAGAAGACTGTCATCATCAAGTGGAGAAAACATGGCACAACAGTGACATTACCAAGAACAGGACGTCCGTCCAAAATTG
>JAOUQV010141397.1:0-11120 GCA_028565295.1 Aspidoras spilotus
TTAACAGATTAACAGTTTAACATTTTAACAGTTTAACAGATTAACAGTTTAACCATTTAAGATTTTAACAGATTAACATATTGACAGATTACAGATTAACAGTTTAACAGGTTAACAGTTTACCGGATAACCAGATTAACAGATTAACTGTTTAACAATTTACTTAATTAAAAGTTTAACACATGAATAAACAAACACACAAACAAACAAATACATGAACATTTACATGAATAAAGACGAACTAACAAAAACACAAACTAACACACAAACAAACACATGAACAAATACATGAACAAACAAACACACAAACACAGGAACAAAGACATAAACAAACACACACAAACACATGAAGATACACATGAATGAACAAACACAAAGAAGCAAACACACAAATGAATACAAAAATGAACAAACACAAACAAACATACAAACAAAGAAACACAAAAAAACAAACAAACAAAAACAAACAGACAAACAAACTCAAAAAATGAACAAACACATGAACAAATACTCAATCAAACACATGAATGAACAAACACACAGAGAAACATAAACCAAGAATCAAACACAAACGAGCACATGAACAAACAAACACAAAAAAACAAACAAAAACATGAAGAAAAAACCTGAATGAACAACCACACAAACATGCACATGAACAAACATAATCAAACACACAAATGAACCAACAAACACGTAAACAGAAAAACAAACACACATGAACAAATAAGATAATGAATGAACAAACACACAAACTAATAAACATGAACAAGCACACAATCAATCACACAAATACACAAAAACAAATATATAAATTAACAAACAAACACAAAGAAAAAAACACATGAACAAACAAAAACAAACACATGAACAAATATATCGACAAACACATGAAATACAAACAGAGGAACAAACACACAAGCAAACACAAAGACAAACAAAAACACATAAACACAGGCACAAATACAAAAACACAAAACAAGCAAAAACTTAAACAAACACACACACAAACAAATACAAACAAATACACAAATGAATACACAAACAAAGAAACACACAAACAAATACACATACAATAAAACAAACACACAAACGAACAAACACATGAACAAACAAACAAACCCAAACAAGCAAACACACACAAGAAAGGATCACTTAAACAAACAAACAAAAACACAATCAAACACACAAACAAACAAATACCTGAACAAACACATGAACAAACACACGAATAAACAAACACACAAACACATGAACAAGCAAACACATGAACAAACACACAAACACATGAACAAACAAACACACAAAAACAAACAAAAACATAAACAAACAAACGTACAAACTAACACATGAACAAACACACATTGTTTCTATGACTACTAGACCCCTTCTTTCTTTCTGCCGTTGTCCTTGTCTGTCTCCTTCTCTCGCTCTTTCTGTCTCTCTCTGTCTCTGTATCCTGGGATAGAGTGTAAATAGAAGTGAGCTCTGTGATGAATGTTGCTATTAAATCTACTGTTTGTCAGGGCTGTCAGAGTGTGTGTGTAGGGTTTTTAATAAGAAATTACTCTATATAATGGAGTATGTTGGAGATCTTGGACAGTGTGAGGTTTTCATTTATTCAGTTTGACATCAGGAGGAAGATGATCAGTGATACACTGGTGCACAAGGGAAAGAAAAAACTAACGTGTAGACCACAAATAAATTCACATCACACTAGGAAAACTCGCAACATAACAAGTGGTCAATATAAAATATTTCATCTGTGAGTGGGCGGGGCATAAGTCAGTCCTAACTTCATCCTCTATAATTATTATACAGTGATTTGGTGATGTTGCTTAGCACAAATAGATGATGAACATATCCTACTCAAAATGAGATCTAACTGTCTTTGTGAAGCAGACACAGCCAGGTCAGACTCCCAAGAGAGTTCTAGAGTGTTGGTGCTAATAGTGTATAAGGAACATATGTTAATGTAAATGCTAAAAGTTTTCTTCTGCTGGGGTTTGGATCGAGACCAAGAATACTTAAATAACTGACTGAAATAAATATTTTTAATCCATGATAATACAAACATTGATTGAGCTCATTTTACCGAAATCCTCCACTTATCCATCTACAGAGAAAGTGAAACATTTTTGCCACTATGTTCGCACACAGCGGAATTGGTCCTCTGCATTTAACCCATCCGTGCAGTGAGACACACAAATACACACACACTGGTGAAGTGAGCACACGTGCTCGGAGCAGTGAGCAGCCATCGCAGTGCCCGGGGAGCAACTGGTGGTTAGGTGCCTTGCCCAAGGGCGCTTCAGCCATGACTTGTCGGTACTTGTCGGTAATCGAACCTGGGACCTTCCGGTCACAATGCTGGTTCCTTAACCACAAGCCTACGACTGCCCCGTCATAATCATCATACCCCAAACAGTCACGTTTTAGTCTAATGCACTACAAAGAAACCTTTATCCAGCTTTCCTGCTGAAAATAAACACAACCATAACCTTCAGTTAGGCTTGCGGTAAAGGAACTAGCCTTGTGACCGGATGGGTCCTGGTTCGATTCCCGGGAACTGCCTTTGGGCAAAGCAACTAACCCCTGGTTGCTCCCTGGGTGCTGTGGAGTATATGCAAAGTTAGTGTGTTTCACTGCTTGGATTGGTTAAATGTTGAGGACGAATTCCACTGTGTGCAAGAGTAGTCACAAATAGATCACTTTCACTTTCATAATGTTGCCACCACTGTGTTTCACAGCAGCTATGGTGTTCTGTGTTTGGTTTTTATTTGCTTGAGAAAATCTAAATAGAATTTAACAGAGCTAAGAAAGAACACACTTGATTTCGTGGTACTTTTTGCAGTAACGTTATATATAGTGTAGTTGGTATCAGTACACTGTATGACCAAATTCTGGCTGACCAGGTATCGGTATCTTAGCAGAAATGAACGAAAGGTATTCATGCATCCCTAATATATTCTATATAAAATAAATCTATTTTTATTTATAATGTCAATCTATCATAATGTTTCCTTCAGCATTTGGAGACGAGCCAGAGATTTGTACTCAGTCTAATCCAGAGATTACACTCAAACTTTTACTAACACTCCATTTGTCTAATTTCACTCTAACGTTGTCTCTGGGCTCAGAAACAACACACAGAGACAAACACATACTCTTACTCTCTCACTCTCTCATCCCTCAGCTGCTCATATTTCCTCAATGGAAGTGTCTTGAGGATCTTTAAACCATCCAAATAAACAGTTGTAAGAAATTCCATTCAATTTGATTCAATAACACTTTATCTATTCAAATCAAATTTAGCTTCTAATGTTTATTCATTTCACACATTACTGTTATGTCTTGGGTCCAGATCTGCTGTGATATCTGTACACACTCACCGGCCACTTTATTGATATAAATGATGCTCTTTTTATATTTAAACACTTCATTATACAATAGACATACACACACTTAGTAGTATGGGTGTGATGGTGATCTGTCAATCTGGTGATGTTATGAATATTTTCATATATACAGGGTAGGCGATTTATATAGATACCCCGAAATAAAATGGGAATGGTTAATGATATTAACTTCCTGTTTGCGGCACGTTAGTATATGGGAGGGGGAAAACTTTTCAAGATTTTTTAAATGGGAAGACAGTCATGTGACACATCAAACTTATTTTACAAGAAAAACTTGGTTTTAACTTAACTTTATTCTTTTATTTACCAATTTCTGACCACTTATAAAACTTGTATGTTTTTCTTAGGTGTATCCTTATAAATGGCTCACCCTATATTTGAAATACACAGTATAGACCGATGCAATTCAGATTCATCCGATTTATTGATTAAAAAAACAAAAATAATAAGTGTGTGTTTGCGTTTGGATTCAAAATCAAAGATTGTGTATGTGGAGTCAGGTTTGAACCGACTGAGCTTCTTTGGTTGTTGCAGCTCAGGAAATTAGAACCCTTGATACAAACACTATTAGATTTTTCAGAAGTGAATACTTCCAGTTTCAGGGTAAAACTAAATATCCCTCCACCGCTGGGACTGGCTCGCAGGGGTAGCGATCTGAGTAGGGACACCCAGACTTCTCTCCCCGTCACTACCTTCAGCTCTTTCAAGAGCATCCCAAGGCATTCCCATTGACACTCCAGTGTGTCCTCGGTCTTCCTCTGGACTTCTTTCCAGTGGGGAATTCCTGGAAGACCTCCCTCCCACCTCGCTTTACTCTGAGCTTCTCACGCTATCTCTAAGGGAATGTCTTGCTACCCTATAGAGGAAACTTAATTCAATTTTATTTTATTTATAAAGCGTTTTTAACAATGGACATTGTCGCAGAGCAGCTTTACAGCAACATCTTATCCCAGACGAGTAATTTATTAAGGCCACTTGTATGCAGGATCTTGCTTGTTCGGTCATGACTCAAATTTTATGACCATAGATGAGGGTAGGAACGTAGATTGACCGGTAAATCGAGAACCATACGTCTTAGCAAATTCTTTGCCACTGGACGCCACCATTACTGCGGCCTCTGCACCGATCCGCCTGTCAGTCTTACATTTCATCCTTCCCTCATTTACGAACAAGACCGCAAGATATTTAAATGCCTTCACTTAAGTCAGGATATTTTTCCCAACCTCGAAAGGACAAGCCACGTTTTTCGGGTCTCGAACTAATAATCTGGATTAAATGAATAGATTTGAACATGTGTGTTTAGTTAGAACCCTGTGGATTAGTGATATAAAGCACCGGAAGCTGTGGATAGATGGTTATAAAATGTAAGGTTGCATACATTCAATCTGACCAACTTTCTACATACCAGAGTACAGAGATTTGAAAAACTGTACATAAAATATAAAATAAAAATAACATACATTTTCTTACATGTTCTGGTGCTGTATAGAGTTTTCCAATGCACTCCTTGTGGAATGTATTAAAGATGTGTACAGATTTAATTCTTTAACTTATTCATTTATTTATAACTTTTAATTTATTTTATTACTTCATTTCCATGTCATTACACCTCATTTGATAAAATAGTTTTTATCTTCCATTTTGTTCTGTTGTATTAAAAACCTAATAAAACAATCACTCAACCGTGGAGTGAAATGAATTAATTTTTTTTTGTGAGTTCAAAACTTATAAATAATAAAATAAAGAATTGAAGAGTTTTGATGTGAAAACAAAATGATTATTGAATGTTTAAAAGTTTTGTATTATGGTTAACATAAACTTTTTTTTATTTTTTTCTGTTGTACAAATAGTTTTAAATCTGTGGTGGTAATAGTATTTAGCTATAGTTCTTGGTAAAGAAATATCAATTACTATAACTTTCATACTGTAAATATTACATGTACAGTACAAGCTCAGTCGTTCAATTATTATTCTTTGGAGGTATAGTACAGGTGCTGGTCATAAAATTAGAATATAATGAAAAAGTTGATTTCATTCAAAATTAAATGTGTATACTATACACATTCGTTAAACACAGATTGATACATTTCAAGTTTTATTTATTTTGATTTTATCATTATAACTCACAACTAATTAAAAACACAAATTCAGTATCTCAGAAAATCTCAGAATATTACTTTAGACCAATACAAAAAAAGAATTTTTAGAAATGCTGGCCAAATGAAAAGTATGAACATGAAACATATCAACATGTACAGCACTTAACACTTATTTGGGGCTCTTTTTGTCTGAATTATGGCAGCAATGTGGCGTGGCATGAAGTCGATCAGTCTGTGGCACTGCTGAGGTGTTATGAGAGCATGAGGTGTGCTGTATATAAACTTGAGGTAATTCTGCAATACCATGCACTAACACAAAGGGCCTTCAGGACACCAGTGTGGCAAAAACTACTGAAACTAAAATGGTTGACAAATGAGAGAACTACAATACCCAGAATCACTAAGTTCTCTGATCATGTTTACGAGAGTGTTATAACAATGACTTAGTTGATTTAGTGCTCATATAAATCTGTGTGTTGTTGGAATGCATTGGGGGTTAAGACCATGGCTATGGATTATTTGATCATGCGGTAGCAAGTAAATTATAAATATAGATATGGCCCTAGGATGGAGCTCTAAGGAACTCCTTCAGTAACAGAACAGGAGAAGGATTTATGTTTGCGAAAATTGACAAAGTGTGTTTTATTGGAGATATAGGAGTTGATGATGGCAGTGCCAGTTATGCCTAAATGAGAGAGATAAGAAATACGAAAGCTATGACTGACAATGTGAAATGCAGTAGATCCAAGTTCACAGGTTCACAGAAAGGAGAATATTATTTAACACCTGTAACAGGGCTGACTCAGTACTGTGCAACAGCCGGTTACCCAACTGGAAAGGTTCAAAGAGGGCATTGTCAGTCATGTATGACTACACCTGTATGGCCACTACTCATTCTAACAGCTTTGCCAGAAGTGGCAGGTTAAAGATCAATCTATAATTATTGAGCTTGTCTGAATTTATAATGTTTTTTTAAGGATTATTAACTGTTAATGAGATGTGATATGGGGTGGTTAAGTTTCAGGGACATTATTTAAGACACAGAGTAGGAGCAGGATCATGGAGACAGGTATAAACATTCGATTTAGCAGTGAGTTCACTAATATTTTATCAACTGGCTCATTGGGAATAAATAGACAGGGTGTAGTGTTCTAGTGCCCAAGTAAAGCTAGAGCTGGTAGAATCTATGGATTTTGTTATTAAATAACATCATAAAGACTTTTCATTGGTCCACGGTGCTACAGTAATCAATGGACCGTGCTTAATGAGTATATTTATGGTGGAGAAAAGAGCATTTTACCAGAATCAATAATAACAGATGAAATGTGAGTTGAAGGAGCAGACTTTATAGCCCAACTGTAGGTACACATGTGATCTGTAGGCTAATAGGTCAACAAAATAGGTCAACAGAAATACCTGTTATTTTTGTAACAGTGCTTCAGGTGTCTACAGGTAGTTTACCTTAGTTCAGGGGTAAACCATGGGCAAATGCAACCAGCAGATACCTGCCTTTCTTTAGTGGAGTGTTGGTTTAATGTCTAATACACTATATTTTGATCAATGGAACTTCAGCCATGACTTGGCTAGAGTGGGGATTGAACCGGCGAGCTTTTGGTCCCCAGCCCTCTAACCTATTCATTTAGCTACAGCTGACCCCAATGTTACATCATGAGATTATTGATTTACAGCAACATAATACCACAGCGTTAATTGTAGCATTAATAATCTTGTGATCAGAGACACCAACAGATCGACCAGAGCTGCAGACTAAGTCCAGTGTGTGACCAAGAAGATGGGTGGGAAAATCAACCTGTTGTGTCACACAAACAGTTCAGCACTGCCTCAAGCCCTTATGTTAGTGAGCATCGGTTCATCCCCAATCCCTAAGGAACACACAGAACTCAAAAAATAAGTTAGTGAAGGACAATAGATCAGTCCCAGTTTGATTGCCTATACCGCCAATTCGCTGAAGTGGCCTTTTTCAAGACACCTAATCCCTGGTTGCTCCCCAGGCACTGTGGATGCTGCTCACTGCTCTTGGCATATGTGCTCACTTTACTAATGTGTTTACTGTATATATGTGTGTGTTTCACTGCATGGATGGTTCAATGAGGAGGACTAATTCCGCTGTGTGCAAAAATAGAGTCAAAAAGAAACTTCCATGTTAAGAGGTGTAAATAAATGTGATTATCAGGCTGTTGCCATGTGTCAGTAAGTAAAACATACTGAGGTTATTGTGAGTCATGAGATCAATTAAGAAGAGAGAGAAACAAAGTTGATTAATCGGAGTCTATTTTCAGAGTATTGGAGAAGATTGACAAAGCCATGAGACATGGTGCAGTGTAGAGCAACCAGGAGATCAAAGATTGTTTGTTGCGGTCTGTGAGATGTTGCAGAGCGATGATTCAGTCTCTTGGTCATAGATAGCAGGAATAGTGGAATATGAAGTAGATGAGTAGAGATCTGAAGGCACAGTGAATATGCCAAATGATTGCTGTAGCTTGTACTATGTGGTACTTTTCAGGTGAGATGGAAAACAGAGGTTTTGGAGATGCGCTGGTCATGAATGTATCTATGTAACCATTATACTCTGATAGAGCTAGGAAAAAATCTAACCAGTCCAGTGTGTAACATGATGAAAAAACACAACAAACTCTGAGTCTTGATCGTGAAAGTTTATTATAAGGGATGATGCAGTGACCAAACTGTACAAAACTTTCAGTGAGCGCACTTAGATATCTGAAACACGTCTATGGTTCTGTCCTGGTCCTATCCAGTTGTCAGTGTTTATATCTTTACAGTTTACAGGTCCTCCAGTTACTTCAAACTTCCTAGAAGCATAGGATATACCATAGGTTTCAACTTACCTGTGTGCTCCCCACCTCATGGATCAGGGGAAATTTGAGGATTATAGAGAACTCTACTCTTATGTATTTACACCACTCTGAGCTATCTCTCTGTAATTGAGAATTAAAACTCTGGATTTCTCTTTAGAAACAAACTGAAAAAAACTATTAGTGCTTCTGGATTTGTGTTGGTGGTTTAGTGGGTCCTGGGAAAATTGAATTCAAGGAGCTTTTCAAGGAACCATGGAAGAACATTGATACTGGAGAATTAACCTATACACCACCATTTACTCAACTGGGTCAGGTGTATCAGTATAAGATTATTTTTGTAAGAATAGTGGTAGCTCAGCTGTTCAGATGTTGTTTTACCAACCTAAGGGCCATAAGTTAAAATCCCACCTAAGTTGAATTGATCAAAGCCTTTGACTAATGCTCCCTGGAATAAATGATATAAATGTCAGTTGCTCTGGATTGTGGGATTTTGTGGATGTTTGTAGGAATGTGAGTGACACACCTTACATAAACACATATTTACATATAATTTAGCTGATAAAGTCATGCAGTATCGATCCCACACTCTGAATCCTTAAAGCTGTCAGACTCATTAGTGAACGTTTAGCCACCATGACATACAATCAATGACTCCATCAATTAGTCCCTCGGTCAATTAGTCAGTAGAGAAAAGGGCTCAGTGTGCACTTGGAAACCTGTCAATCATTCACTCCTCCATTTTGATCCATTCTAGCAGCTGCAGTTATCGATCCTCCAGCACCCGATACTGCAGGGAGTAAGTGTGAGAGACATAGGCGCGAGGCAGGACGCTAACTGCTTTAGCACACCGCTGACTGGTTCATTATTGACCAGACTATTGTTGATGAACTTGGTTTCAATCATGTTGAAACATTAGAACATCGAACATTAGAGAAAGATTCTCTAAAATCACTAGCCCACCACCACCCCCCTAACACACACACTCACACATATTACCCAATAATGTAGGCAGAAGAAGCATGTTTTTGGTAATAGAAGGACAGTCAATGTAAAATGAGAAAGTTATGGACAATCAATGAACATGTAACAGGAGTCTTATATACTTACAGTAAACATGATTCTACTCTATTATTATTATTATAAACAATAATAACATTGATCTGTGACGTACACTACTGTGTAAAACTATTAGCTACTGTTTGTTATATGTTTATTTCATTTTATTTTATCTGCTTTACTGGACGTGACTCTTTAACATTGTTTCAATATTTAATTTTATTTACTTTTGTAACATTGTAACGTGGGAAACATTGTAACATTCATAACATTCTCACATTTAACTTGGTTACATTTGTTATAATTGTAACATTGTAACGTGTGTAACATAGTAACATTTGTTATATTTGTTAAATTGTTACATTTAACATAGTTACGTTTGTAACAACTTAATGTGTTACAGTTGTTACAGTTGTTGCTATAGCAGCTATAAACAGTAAACAGTATAAACAGCTATAATAAATAAATAAATAAATATGTCCTTGAGGAAAACCTCAGTACATTAAACAGTAGACATTTTGTTTCTTGTCATTGAATATAGAGTGTTAAGTACACTGTATGGATGGATTTGTTACCATGGAAACCAGCACCTATTAGAAATCATATTGGGGGAAAATGAATTACCAATAAATATGTATATACATCAGCAGACATTTCTTCTGTGTCAGTGATAACATTAATCCAAGGTTTAGAATCTGTGTAATGTTTAAAACAACCGGTGGTTTTACCTTTTATTTCTACACCTGCTCCACAAAGTTCACAAGAGGCATAGTGCAGGAGAATATCAAGGCTGTGTTACACAATGCCGGAACGACAAGGGCAGGATTTAACATCCATGTCTAACATGCACTCTGGGGACTCGAGCAGACTTATCCTTCATCACACACTCCCTCATTAGCCGCATTGTAATTGCTTTTTGGGCAGTTGGGAAAGTCATAAATCTCCCAGAGACACTTGGGTGGAGAGGAATAGAGAAAAAGAAGCAAATTCTCTTTTCGGGTCTAGAGGGAACTCGGCTAATGTTCTAACACTGATAGAATATAGGTATCATTGTTTCCCACATTTACTGTGTCATTTTTTCCCACATTCACTCTGTCATCATTTTCCACATTCACTGTGTCTTCGTTTCATAAATTCACAGTATCATTGTTTTGCTCATTTACTGTCGTCGTTACCAAATTTAATGTGTCATTGTTTAACATATTTACTCTGTCATCTTTTCACACATTCATGTTGTCATCGTTTCGTACATTCACTGTATCATCGTTTCACACATGTCAGCGTTACCAAATATACTGTGTAATTGTTTCAGACATTCACTGTGTCCTTGTGTTAGACATACACAGTGTTATTGTTTCACACATTTACTGTGTCATTGTTTCCCACATTCACTGTGTTATCGTTTCCCACATTCAATGTGTCATTGTTACCAAATTCACTGTAATCATTTCATACATTCACTATCATCATTTCACATATTCACTTATATTTATAACTTAACTGTGTAAAAGTTTCACACATTCATTGTGTCAACGTTACCAAATTCACTGTATCATTGTTTCACACACTCACTGTGTCATTTTTTTCACACATTACAATGTCATCGTTTTCCACATTCGCTTTGTCATCGTTTTCCACATTCACTGTGTCATAGTTTCAAACATTCACTGTGTCATTGTTTCCCACATTCACTGTCACCATTTCACACA
>JAOUQV010142843.1:0-15648 GCA_028565295.1 Aspidoras spilotus
CCCTGCTAATTGAACCTTCACACTCTGCTCTTACTGGTGCAATGTGCAATTAATGAAGATTGGTCACCAGGCTTGTGAAACCTCCCACACTAAAACAACAGGTGTTTCAGTTTCATTGTCTAACCCCTGTATATATATAATACATACTCTTTTATTTACATATTTAATACATACTCTGCTCTTTATTCTCAAAAATTACTAGTAGGTCTGTTATTTGTCCTTGCAACCTCATGCAGAAAGTGTTTTAAAATAACTGGAGTGCGAATAGTTTTTCACTCACCTTTGTATTTGTTGTTTTAAGCTCTTCTTTGCACTGCAAATTGTTGATTTTTTTTTGACTCATTCATTTTATTAAATCATATAATAAAAGCAGTTCTTTTTAGTGGATTCAGACTTTTGGGCCCTGCACTTTGTTAACAGCTACAGAGTTTGAGACGCGAGCGCTCTCCCATGCCTGAGGACCGAGTAAGTGGTGCTCCAGCTAGACTTTATAGACATGTGACCTTTCTTCTGTCACATCATCTATAATGTAGCATCATTAATATATGTGTGCATGTGTGTGTTTTGTGTGTGAATAGTTACATCCAATTCACATAAGATATGCATATAGTGTCCAAAAATCTTAGGCACCATAGTTTTTTTTTAAGTGGTTATAAAGTTAGATTCATTTGGAAGAGGCCCCAGATATTGCAGAATCATTTTTTGGTAAGTAAAGGTGTATAAACTATGGGGTTTTATGCAATCTATTTCATCATGACTAGAGTTACAACAGAGTAATCAGGCCCACTTTCGGGTGAATCTCCTTGTAGATATAAACTCACCAGACACTTCATTAGGTACACCTTGCTAGTAAAATTTTGGACCCTCTTTTGCCTTTCGAACTGCCTTTATCCTTCGTGCCTTTTTATTCTCAAACCAGGCTGCCCGTTCTCCTCTGACCTCTCACTTTATAAAATACGTTCAAAGTCACTTAAATCACCTTTCCTCCCCATTCTGATGCTTGGTTTGCACTTCCTTACAACATTTCTTAACTATCTCAACATGCCTAAATGGATTGCTTAGCAGCCATGTGATTGTCTGATTAGATATTTAAACAAGTAATTGAACAGGTGTATCTAATAAATTGGCTGGTGAGAGTAGAAAGCAATATATTACATTACAGAGCACACTAGATAAAAAAACATAATAAAGCCTACTGGGTTTTGCAGCAAAAAAAACCCAAGAGTGACTCAAAGTGTCCATAAGAATTATGTGAGTTTCTTCAAGAGATAGCAGTTAGCAGATAATTACTGTACAGTAGTGTAAACTTGTCTGTGAAAGCAAACATGTCTTTAAATATAATCAGTATATAAAAGAAAATGCTGTAAAGTTGAGTAAAAAGTAGTAAACTAAAGGAAGTAAATATCTAGGGTTCTAAGGTACAGGTATGCCAGTTTATATATAAAATATCTGATACAGTTCTGGAGACTATGACAGCCACACTAGCTTTTGTTAGCAGTAAAACCCCAGTAATTTTTATTTTATTTCGTAAGAAACGTGATAATATATGGGTGGCGCGGTGGCACAGTGAATAGTGCTGTGGTCTCACAGCAAGAAGATCCCGGAGCAAGAAGATGTTTTTTGTTTGCGTTGGTTTTCTCTGGGTACTCTGGGTTTCTGGCACATTTCAAAGACATGCATGATAGGTGAATTGGTGTCTCTAAATTGCCTTTTAATGTGTGAATGTGTGTGCCCTGTGATGGATTAGTGCCGTGTCTTAAACTAGGATTAAACAGGTATAGAAAATGAATGATTCTTTTTTATCTGAATTGTAATGTGTATAAATCTAAAAATAATTCTGAACTGACTCTTTGATACAGAATTTATAAAAATGAACATTTGAACTGGAGATGCTAAAAGGTCTGGTCCTAGAAATCTAGGATACATTGCTGACGTGCCCTTGGGAAAAGCACCTAACCCCCAGCTGCGCTCCGGGCGCTGTGCTGGCTGCTCACTGCTCTGGGCACGTGTGCTCACTTCACCTGTGTGTGTATTTGTGTGTTTCACTGCACGGATGGGTTAAATGCAGAGAACCAGTTCCGCTGTGTGAAAACATAGTGGCAAAATGTATTACTTTCACTAAGGTCGAAATGGTGAAGGTTGCGTCAGGAAGGGCAAATGTAAAACATTTGATAGTCGGGCAATGCGAGAAAGAGAAAAGCAGAAAAAAACCCACAGCTCTAATAAATGTTGTATTTATAGGGTGCCTAAGATTTTTGCACCGTAGTCTTTCGGATGCATTCATCTCCATCATTGGTCCAGTATTACTAACTCATTTAACCCTAACTAATTTAACTAAACCATATCAGGAGCATATATCCTGGATCATTTCTAAAAGAAAGACTAAGGTGCCAACACACAGTTTCACTGTTCATTGGAATAATACACTAAATAAAAAATACACTAAAAGTCATTTTATTTAATAAATATTTATAAAAATGTCTGAAATTATTGTTATTCTTTTTTATAAATTGTTTCAGACACCAAGAACAATGTCACCAATCCCATCTGCAGATGTACGTTCCTATCCCTTATGTAACATTGTAAACCTTTTCCAGCTTTTAATCGTTAGTGTGTGACTGTAAATGGTTCTGCATGTGTGTGTGTGTGTGTGTTTGTGTGTGTGTGCTTAGAGTCTTTATGACATGAGGGGTCACATTCTGCAGCGCTCTACTAGTCAGGGCTCCATCGGCTCGCCCATCTATAACCGCCACTGTTACACACCAACCATGTCCCGCTCGCCGCAGCACTTTCACCGCCCAGGTAATAAACGGGATTTTGTTCAGCAGGTGCATTGTGGGTACTTGTGGGCAAGAATATTTGCTTTGATTTTTGGTTTGATATTTATTATAATAAGGTTATGTAGCCTCTGTTTACAATGGTAAATTTAATGCAGGATATAACATGAAGTTTACAAGTTACTATTTATCCTTTATGAGCAAACAGGACAGTCATAGTGGCAAGGAAATACACCTTGAGAAGATAAGAGGAAGAAACCTTGAAAGGAACTAGACTCAGAAGGGAATCCCATTCTTATTTGGATGATAAAAGATTAAGATGTGCATAGTGGTGTGAGTGTGTAAGTTCAGGAGAAGTTATGAGCATTACCAGTCATTCCAAGCAATGTGAGTTTCTACAGAAGTTGGCCATCAGGGTGGATCAGACAGGTATAGTCTAGGGTATAGGGTATAGCATAGGGTATGATGTCAGGATCAGCTCTCTCAGTAGCAGTGTGTAACAGTTTAATAAATGTGGATTGTACAAACTTTCTATAGCAGCATAACTAAAAGTAACAACCAACAATTTTGGAGCCATAAATCCTCGTTTACATGTACATCAGTTCAGGCCCATAATGCTGAGGCCATAATGTCTATAATCGGCAGTAAACCATGTGACCTGTTATACTCCTAATCAAATAAAACATTACAGAGGAACTGCTATATTTATCTTACTTTTTGAGAAATTTATTTTTATTTTAGTGAAATTTGTATTCATGAGTCAGTGCAGAGTGTTTTTTATATAGAGTATAATAGAGTTTTAATAAATTACACTTCAGTAAAGGATGCAGTAAAAAATTATGAAGTCTGCTTGGTTTGCTGCAAAAAAAGAAGCAAGTGTGACAGTCAATATCTCCAGAATATCTGTGGAAGTTTCTCCAACACTTCCTGTAAAACCTATCAGTTATAATTTAATTATAAAACACACAGCAAGAAAGACCAGGAGGGAAAAAGTGTAAATGCATGTAAATGTACATGTTCTCGCTGTTTTTACGCATGTTTCCTTTCCGGTTTCCTCCCGCCTTTCAAAGACATGCATGCTAGGTGAATTAAGAGGAGAAACTAGGAGTCTGTAAAATAGCTCTTAGAGTGTGAATGTGTGTGTGCCCTACGATGGAGTGCCGCCCCTGTTTCTGCACGTTCTGCTCAGAGTAACTGGGTGTGCAAAGGCTGGTGGAAGATAATGAATGAATTAACTCCACCAATTTAACTCCAACCTTGAGACACTAAGCATAAACTATACCTGTTTCATGCACTTTTGTTGAAATGATATTCATTATATCTGAATACATTTTTAATTTAATTATCTAAGTGTCTGACACACTCTATTTTTCAGCAAAGCCAAGCATCCTTCAATGTGGTCTGTTATTTAACACACTAAGTTGCATTCTTTACTGCTTTGCTGTAAAACATTTTTTTTTTCCGTACTGACTTATTGATTTCTACTCTGTTTTAAATAAAAAAAGAAATCTGTGCCAGGTATTTCATTCTACACACTATTTTGATTATTGTACTCTGGACCCCTCCAGCATTAAACTCCCACCCTCAATGATCTATGACCTTTTTGATTCAAGGCCCTGAGTCATCGAGTGGGAGGAGCTCCCCTGGGGCAAGTACACCTCCCCTCTCCCTGACCCCGAAACATTTCCATCTGCCAGGTATATTGAGGATGTAAGGTCACTCATCCTGTCCTGTCATGTGTGTGTTTATTTACGTCGTCATGCTTCACTCTTCCTGTGTCGTTCTTAAGCTGTATTGTCTGGTCATGTGATTGGTTGGTATATGTTTGTGAAAGTCTTTCAGAGACACCAGTTCATAACAACTGCTTTACGTGCTCTACTGGGTCATGTGACTGGGCATGTTAAATCTACACCAAACCATCACTGAATTAGAAACACCTGAAATCTGAGCACTGATAAAGTGCCTAAATCGGTGGTAATGTCACAATCGGCTCTCATAAAAGGTGCTGATCTGTCCACTCCACTACAGAAGACAACATTACAGACAACAGCTACCAGAATATTGTAATGGTGCAACTTGAGCAACTTTGAGCCGGGACAGGTAGTTGGAGCTGTGGTGTGTTTCAGCAAAAGCTGTACTTGTGGCCTGTTCCTGCACCAGTGTATCACAAGTGTACCAAAAGTGGACAAACCATCAAAAGACATCCAGATGAAGGTCACACAGCAGTCAGCAAGGTGTGCTTAACCCAAAAGCGAAAGCCTGAAATTGGCAAACAGGCAGAGTTGTTGTAGTGGGTTGTAGTAAGGTCGACCTAAAGTATGTATGGAGGATACTGTAATTAATTAGTTAATTATTGTCCAGGTGTTCCTAATCCAGTGATGCATTAGTGTATAAATATTAGAGCTCTTTGTGGTAGCATTCCTTATTTTGTGTTTTAAAAGTTTATTGTCTTTGTCTTTTAGATCAGAGTGTCAACATGTACAGAAAGCCTCCCATCTACAAACAGCATGGTAAAGAGCGAACACTTTTTTTATTCTAGTGTAAACATAAAGTCTACTGTTAGAAGATTGTTTTCATGGATTATCAACAAAACTGCAGAATTTCAGATAAAATCCTGAAGGATCAGCCCAAATCAAGTTGCATAGAGAGTAATACAGGGTGTTTCCTTTAAAAGAGGCCCAAAATATTATTATATAATTCTGTAAGTGGTGGCACTGTGGCGCAGTTTGTAGTGCTGTCGCCTCACAGCAAAAACCTTGGTTCAATCCCTGGGTGGGATAACACAGGAAATTCTTTCCCATTCTTTCTTGATGTACAACTTCAGTTGCTCAACAGTCTGGGTTCTCCGTTGTCGTATTTTGTGCTTCATAATGCCCCACACATTTTTTATGGGAGACAGGTCTGGACCGCAGGCAGGCCAGTCTAGTACCCGCATTCTTGTACTATGAATCCACACTGTTGTAACACATGCAGAATGTCACTTCGCATTGTCTTGCTGAAATAAATAGGGAGTTTGCTGTAAAATACATTGCCTGGGTGGCAGAATATTGTACTCTAAAACCTGTATGTACAGTTCAGCATAAATTTCCACATAAAGTTCAGCTCTTTCCACTTTTGCCCAGAGGACACAACATCCAGGAATTCCAAAATAATTTGAAATGTGGGCTCATCAGACCACAGGACACTTTGCGTCAGTCCATCTCCGATGAGCTCGGGTCCAGAAAAGCCAGCATTGTTTATGTGTGTTGTTGATGTATGGCTTTTGCTTTGCATGGTATAGTTATAACTTGCACTTGTAGATGCTGACTGTGTTCACTGTCAAGGGTTTTCTGAATTGTTCCTGAGCCCATGTGATAATATCAGGTATAGAATGATGTCGGTTTTTAATGCAGTGCCACCTGAGGAATCGATGGTTACAGGCATTCAGTTTTAGTTTTAGGCATTGATGCTTACTTGCAGAGATTTCTCCAGATTCTCTGAATCTGATGATATTATGGACTGTAATAATTTTATTAATTCCTTGCAATTGCAAGTTCAGAAATGTTTTTAAATTGTTGCACTATTTGGTCACGCAGTTCTGAAACAACACCTGTTTGGAACATCCCACAATTGAACAGGTTAACTGTTCAATTGTGGGATGTTCCAAACAGGTGTTCACTAATTTTCTTGCCCCTGTCCCAATTCTTTTTCGAAAAACAAATTATTTTTATATTTGTGTTTTCTCTGTATGCATCCAATTTACACTGAACTACTGCTAGTAGACATTTTGAATACTTTTGTGTTTCAAACTGTAATTATTATTTACATGTAACATAAGCTGCAATGTTAAATTCAAATAATAATTTCACTTTGTATTAAAAAGATAATTTCTCTGACATGATTCCCACTCCGGGTTTGTGCTGACTGCACCACTAGATGGGTTACATGTAGATAAGTATTTCCTTATAGGAAATAAAAGTATTCATTTTTTTGGAGATATTGCAATAGAATATTTGAGGCCTCTTTTAATATAATTAACAAACTAATCCGATATTTGCATAAATATTTGCACAATTTATTATTAAATGGATTTTGGGCTAGCTCCGTTCTTATACCCCAGTGCTTTACAATCTAGATCTGGCTGCTTTTTCATCCGAAAGCAGTTCTGCAGGTGACATCATCAAATCTGCCAAATTTCCCTCTGCACTTGCTCCCGGCCCTGAAGACGTACCTAAGATAGAGACTGAGTGCTGGTGGTGTCTCTCGACCAGTGGTACTTTAGGTACTGTTTGTCAGCACTATACAGCTGTTTTTTATGGCCACCACTTCTGCCCTGCTACTGCTGCTGCTTTTTAACTCCTATTTTTTTAAAAGGAATGGATTAGTCCACATTTGGGTGAAGAATGCTGACTTTCTTTTTAGTTTCCTTCCCTGTTTTCTTGAATGCACTAGACTTGCAGTTACATGTATAATAAATATGTTTATGACTCTGAATTGGCATTTAGAAAAGCTCCTTGAAAAATTATTTTTAATTTCTCTCTTACTTATTAACTTAAGTAATACAATTTAGTCAATTTTCACCTAAACAATCAAGAAATTGCTTCATATTGCATAGTATGTATATTTTTTACATCTTTGAATCTCGACCCACCAATTAAATGTATTGTTTAAATGTGAGCTCACTCTGGCTGTAAAATCTTTTTGAATCAGATTTTAGAAAAGATTATACATATTTTTCTAAATAATCTCCCTGCTGTTTAATACACTTTCTCAGTCTGTCAACAAGCTTTCACTTTCCCTTTATTAAATAGCATTTGCTCTGTCTGTCACAGATGTACTGCTGACTTTATCTCTTCATCAGACATAAATCCTTGTCACCGTAGGGCTTGTGACCAAACAGGTGGTATACTGTATAAGGAGGAGGCTTTAACACTTAAAATATGATCACAAAATGCACAGGTATAATAATATTGAGGGGAACAGGGACCATACTGGAGTGCCATCTTTAAGATGGAGCAGTGCTGATATCTGGTAGTGGAAGTCATGATATCCTGTTTGCTCACAGACTCTAACTGTTCATTTTTTCTCTCGCACTTCAATGTCATGGGTTATTGTAGATATACATTTACTAGACACTTTATGTAAAACTGGATAATTCAACTCACTGGATTTAATAATGTAGAGGTGGTCAAGAAAATTCGCTAAAGTGCAAACTGGCATCAGAAGAAAGTTTATTTAAGTAAATTTGAACATGGCATGGTTGTTGATGGTCTCAGAAACTGATCTACTGGGATTTTCATACATGAGCGTATCTAGGATTTATAGAGATTGGTCCAAAAAATGAAAATATCCAGTAAGCAGTAGGCAACAGTAACTTAAATAACCACTCGTTACAACCAATGATTGCAGAATTCTATCTTTGTTAAAAGTATGCCACAATGAATTAAGGCAGTTCTAAACGTTAAAGGGGTCCAACCTTTTAGTAGCAAGGTGTACCTAATAAAGTGGTCAGTGAGTGTAAGTTCATTACAGACATTATGGTTTAAATTTTATTAGAAGGTGAAAACTGACCACTGCATGTTTAATCACAATCTCTGCACTACTGACTGCATGTTATGCTTAAAGTTGGCAAAAACAAGATTACACTCTTGGGGGGCGTTTATGGCATTTAGTAAATGATCTTATCCAGCGTGACTTGCTAATGTTAGTTGTTTATTCAGAATGTCAATACTAATGCATGTAGACCTGAATTCAAGATACCTAGCGTTAGAATACTGCTAGAACTGTTCCATCTGAAACTGGATGGATAAGTAGAATATTGCTACCACCCAAAGTTCTACTAAACTGCACACAGTCAATGCATTGATAAGCTATAATTATGAGCTATGTGCTAATTTAGTTCTCGGGTAAGTTCACTTGGAGGTAGTGTGTACCCAGTCTGCGTTTAAAGACGGCATTATATTCTGTCCAGATATTCAGGAGTAATCATTCCACCACCTTTGTGCCAGGACAAATAATTTTTTCTCCTAGGTGTCCTGGATGATGGTGGGGCTAGTCGAGGTGTATTGCAACACAAACAATTCATTTTTAAAGAATTTCAATTAATATTAGAGGATCTATTTTTTGTCCCTGAGAGTGTATTCTTGATTTTGTATCTGCTTTGCAGTTTTTATATTTCTTCTTCACATATACCTAATCATTAGATATCATCAAGCTTTTTCATCCCATATTGTTGTAAACATTACTATGCGTACTGTATATTATTATAAGTATTATTATAATAATTATTATTTATCAATATTCATCCTTTTATTTATACATTTAAGGTCATTTTCATAAAGTTTATTCATTCATTTTCTTCCGGTTAATACACGCAAGCAAGAGCACGATCAACCCTAGACAGGGCACTAATCCATTGTAAAGCACACACACATACACAACAAACACATTTAAAAACTGAGGGCTACTTTAGAGACACCAATTAACCTAGCAACCTAGCATGTTTTTGGAAACCAGTGCACTTGGAAAAAACCCAGGTGAACATGGGGAGAACATGCAAATTCCACACAGAAATTTTACGAGTTTTCCCACCCGGAGCTCGAACCTTAGTCCTTCTTTGCATGAGATGACAGAACTGGAATAGGTATAGGTAAAATTTTATGTGTGTGGATTTTAAAATAGTTAGGATCAAAATTGAGCTGGTCTACCCTCACTAGACACTTTAATAAATACATCTTTTTAATTTATTTTAACACAACTATCTACTAATCCAATCAAACGCTGCACAAAGAATTAAGGAAGTTCTGAAGGCAAAAATGTATCCAACATTTTACTAGCCAAGTGTATCTAATAAAGTGGCTAGTAAATGTTTGCATTGCCTTTTTTGAACCTTCCTTTGTAGACTAGTTCTCTAACTTTTCCCTGACAGGAACCAAATAGGAATTGATATTGTATCTGATTATGTTTTTATGTCCAAAGCCAGATCAACAACAAAATAATTAAAATGACACTATTTTAACCCGACAATACATAGTCATTGAAAAACATGTTTTTCTAAAAATGCATCCTTTTATTGTAAAAAACAAAATAAATACAGTTTATTGCCATGTATAACACAATATTGAAACATTTAAATCAATAAATGTGTAATTTTTTATTTTAATTATATTAATGATAAATAACATTGTAATACTGGAGGCATGATGGTGCAGTGGGTAGCGCTCTTGGCTCACAATAAGAAATACTCCAAACCTTGGGACATTTGTCCAAATGTGGGACAACCAGGTACAAACCCGATTCCAAAAAAGTAGAATGCAATAATATACAAATGTCAAAAACTGATATTGATATTGTATTCACAATAGAACATAAAGTTCTATAAACAGAAAGTGAGACATTTTGATATTTCATGCCAAGTATTGGCTCAATTGAAATTGCGTGACAGCAACACATCTCAAAAAATTTGGAAAAAGGCCATGTTTACCACTGTGAGACATCCCCTCTTCTCTTTACAACAGTCTGTAAACGTCTGGGGACTGAGGAGACAAGTTGCTCAATTAAGGGATGGAAATGTTAACCCAGTCTTGTCTAATGTAGTATTCTAGTTGCTTAACTGTCTTAGAATTTTTGTCATATCTTCAGGTTTATGATGCGCCAAATGGACTGCAAGCTGGCCAGTTCAGTTCCCTTCTATGCAGCCATGATGCTGTAATTGATACAGTATGTGGCATTGCCATGTAGGAAAATGCAAGATCTTCCCTAAACGCGACATTGTCTGGATGGGATTATATATGGCTCTAGAACCTGGATATACCTTTCAGCATTGATGGTGTCCTTTTCAGATGTGTAAACTGCCCATGCCACACTCTCTACTGCAACCCCATAACATCAGAAATGCAGGATTCTGAACTGTGAGCTGAAAACAAGTTGGTTTCGTCTGACCACATAACAGTTTTCCACTTTGCCACAGTCTATTTTAAATGAGCCTTGACCCAGTCAAGATGTCTGCGCTTCTGAATCTTGGTTAGATACGGCTTTTTCTTTGAGCTATAGCGTTTGACCCTTATTCACAGAGATTCTTCTAGATTCTCTGAATATTTTGATTTTATTATCCACTGTAGATGATGATATGTTCAAACTCTTTTTTCACAATATTTCACTGTCAACATCCTTTCTGCTATTGCTACACTATTTGTCTGCACACAATTAGGGGGATTGGAGATCCTCTGCCGCTCCAAGGTGCACTTTTTCTACCCAGTCATGTTAATAACCTATTGTCAATTAACCTATTGAATTGCAGTTGTTTATACCTTTAACTTTTTCAGCCTTATTTTGTCCTGTGCCAACTTTTTGAGATGTTTTTTGAGATGTGTTGCTGTCACGAAATTTAAATGAGGCAATATTTGTTTAACTTTATACATTTGATATGTTGTCTATGTTCTTTTGTAAATACAATATCAGTTTTTGAGATTTTAAATTATTGCATTCCATTATTATTTACAGTTTGTACTTTGTCCTAACTTTTTTGGAACTGGGTTTGTAAATTTCTGTGTAGAGTCAGGCTAATTGGTGTCTATGATAGAGAGGCACCCTGTGTAGGGTTGTACCTGCCCTTGCGCCCAGAGTTGCCAGGTGGACACTGGCTAGTGAATCCCATGTGAGTTAAGCAGAAGATAATGAATGATTGAATGGATGAATTAACATTGTAATACAATAGGTACAGTCATGTCATGACTAAAAATTAAGATATTTATATTTTTTTCAGTATGTTTTTTTCAACATATTAGTTAGAAACTATGCTTAACCCTGGTGACATTTCCTGTTAATGTGTCAGGCTCTGATGGAGGCAGACGGAGATCCCGAGAAGAGGATGAAGAGGAACAGCAGAAGCGCAGACAACTCCAAGAAGAACATCTCACCAGGGTAACTTAAAAATATATATTATAAAAATGCGATTCTGCCCTGTGAGAGAAAAAGTCGATGTGAATAAGAAAGGGTTTTAGAACATCTATAATATTGGCTTACATTCACCGGCCACTTTATTAGGTTTATAACAGACATATCTAAGCAGCCAATGACATGGCTACAACTGAATGCATTTAGGCATGTAGAGGTGGTCAAGACAACTTGCTATAGTGCAAACTAAACAGAATGGGGAGTAAAGATGATTTAAGTGACTTTGAATGTGACATAGATGTTGCTGGTTGTCAGACAGGCTGGTATAAATATTTCATAAAGCTGCTGATATACTAGGATTTGCACACACGACAATCTCTAGCGTTCACAGAAAATGATCAGAAAATAGTAAATACAGTATTCAGTGAGTGGTTGTTGAGTCGACGAAAGACAACAGTAGAAAGACAACAGTATCTCAAATATCCATTCGTTACAACTAAGGAATGCAAAATACCATATCTGCTAAAAGTATGTTGTGAAGAATTAAGTTCAAAAGGCAAAAAAAAAGTCCAAACTGTTACTAGCAAGGTGTACTTAATAAAGTGGCTGATGAGTGTATATCTGTATGATTGCAAATATTTTGCAAATCCATGGTCATACAACAATGCTAATTAGTATTTAGAGTTTAAGACGGATGGAAAATGGTAAATCAGGTATTTATGAAGATCACCAGGCTCTGCCTTACTTGCTCCTACAATGAGACACGACTGGGTGTAGATAAAACCTAATCTGATGGTAAAATATAATAGAAGCCTAGAGATAATATAAGAAATTCTTTTTCTCACATATCCCACATTGTTTAAAAGTTGGGGTGAGAGCATAGGGATGGAGCAAGACCACTTTAAATTTAAATCATCTTATCTTTGTTTCGATGGTTCTTTGGAATAAAATTATAAATTGCAATTCAACTCTGTGTATAATAAATTCTACATCAGTGCAAACTGCCTGTGTGTGTGTGTGTGTGTGTGTCAGATGCAGTCTGGTCTTGGAAAACTCATCCTGAAGGAAGAGAAAGAAAAGCATCTCTTTCAAGAACGTCACACTCGGAGTCAGTCTGCACAAAGACAAACAGACGGCAATGCAGGTGAGCACACAGGTCATTCGGCCATTCAGTGATTTAACAAGGAATACATTTAAGGTGTTGGAATTCAATAATTGGCTTAAAGTACCTCTAAGTTAGGCGTATCCAAATGTTTTTAATGGAGGGCTACATAATGGGAAAAAATATATGACGGACCGGGCAATTCACTAGAGATTAGGTATATCACCTCACCTCTAGTTAGCAAACTCAATCAAATTTTGGAAATTATCCCAGACAGACACATTTCCCTTGACTTCAGTGTATTAATTGCCATTGGCTATTTTGTCTTTGAGTGATTGTTTGGTATATATGCTGTATTTATTAAAACAGGTGGTGTTAAAACTAAGAAGTATAAATCTACCCGGTGCAATATGTGACATATTCCATTATGTTTGTGGAAATTGCTGCAAGCAAGTCGATATGTAGGGCTTTTACTTACTGGAGATGAAGTTATTTGACCACTGGAATATGTTTATGAAAACATTACAGGGTCTAATAACTAATCTTTTTGTTTCTTTTTGTTTTATTGGTTCTCTCTGTATGTGTCAATATCAATTAATTCAAATTTATGGATAAATGTAAAAAATTTAATATAGAAAAGCATCCACACTTTTAGCATTCAGCTAGTGTCTCTCACTAGCAAACATTTGTAATTTAGCATTAGTTAATGCAAGCATACCCTGGGTTCCTTGCTTCTTATTTACCATCAATAATTATGTTCGTGTCATGTTTATTTATGTCCTCGTTATGTCCTATGTCCTTGGCATGTTTTGTGGGTCTGAGAAAAAAGGACATTTAATTCTGTGTATGTCTTGCACATATTACAGATTTAACAATAAATTTATACCATACCATTATTTGAAAATAATTTTTTGTTTATCCAGTACAAAATCTTTCAGTCTTGATTTTTAATGATGTCTTGTTGTCTTTACGTCTTGAAACTGTAGATACAAATTCTCAAGCCAAAACAGGGTCACTTCCTGGTTATGGACGAATACATCGAGTAAGAATCTTATTTCTTTAGGTTTCATTCAGTCTATTTCTCTTTAATTTCCTTCTGGAACTAAATATCTTAAATCATTTCTGCAGCCTCAGTCAACTGATTTTACTCAGTATGATAGTTATGGAGACATCTCCACTGGAGCACGAGGTTAGTTATCAATCAAAAACAGAGTAATAAATATTGTCATTAAATCATAAAAAGTTAATAGTACGTTCAAATAAGTGGCACTGATTACTGAATTTTTGTGTTTGCTTTCCTTTTTTTGCAGAGTTTCAGGTAAGTGGGACTACATCAGAAGACAACATCAGACATTCTGACATCCAGTCAATGTTCATATTTTATTTAGTGCTGTCAAATTAGTTGCTGTTATTGATTAATCATATACATATATATTTGGTGTAGAAGTATTAAAAAACCCAGGTAAAACAAAATAGAAATTGTAAATTAACATGCTATAAATGCATGAAGCAGCTCAGAGCTCAGAGCCCATCGAAAGCAGGAAAGGGAAAGGTTGAAGAAGGGGCTGAGATAACTATCTTAATAATATTCACTATATATCCTACCATGCCTTTCACTCAATTTAAACATTCCTGCTTACAACATAGGTCCAAGGAGTGTAGTTTTTGCCAATCTCCTGTTATAGTGACCTGGAGTGTTTATGGGTCAAAGGGCAAAAGGGAATCAAATAATCAGCATTAAACTTGTTTAATGTTATATTGGGACTGTAATTATTCAAAATTAACTTAATGTTAATTTGTCTGACTTAATTTTTAATGTAGATAAATGTATATGGCTCAGTGTTGTGAATGCTCTATTGTTCCTTATATACTGTACATTCAGGTGATGCTTTAAATTACAGCCCCATACTTATAATGGGATAAATACCCGGTAAGAAAGAAATAAGAAAACATAAGTAAAGGGCATGATTATATAAATAATTAATTATTACTGTGTATTACTCTAATGCCCAAAAGGTAGCTATTCTTTATTTTATTTTTTTTTCTTTATAATTTGGTTTACATGGTTAATAATTAAATTTTATCTGTTCATCATTGAAAAATGTTTCATAGCATATCGGTCATTTTTGTGTGTTTGTAGCCCTTACAGTATGGCCATAGTCCGGTCAGCAGAATGGATAGAGGCGTTTCAATGCCTAATATGCTGGAACCAAAGGCAAGTATCAATCCTGTGCATTGTTCACTGATCTTTTATTCATAAACAGCTATCAGACTTGCTGGACTTTTCCAGAGACATTAAAAATTGCAAATAATTTCAGTTTCAGTGACCTGCACTTACTTTTGACCATAAATTAGGATCAAGGAGATAATAATAATGATAGGAATCACAGTATGTTCATACTGACTTCTACACATTTGACTCATTCATGATCATTTTATTCATGGTATAATTACAATTATTAGCTTATAAGTTTAAACGAAGGCATTTGCATCAAGAATCGGTTGCAGATTTAACTGATGGGTATCTCATTTAAAGGTATATCCCTATGAAATGCTTATGATCACCAGCCGTGGCCGAGCCATGCTGCCCAGAGACGTGGACAGAACCCGACTAGAGGTAACGGTCTTTCAATTATGCATTGTGTTAATGTATTAAGCATTTTTTTCCATACAGAACTGTACAAAGGTTTTACGCACTCGATTATTAATTAATTATTAATTAATAATTACGTTTATAAGTTTTTCAACAAAAAATAATTTTGTTTATGGGTAAAGCACACCAAAGATTGACCATTACAGTGTTTAATTTTATGAAGACGCATACTGGTTATATTTAAAGGCATCTCTGTTCTCTAAAGAGACCAGTGCATGTTAGCTGGTATGTTATACTAAGTG
>JAOUQV010143978.1:0-15632 GCA_028565295.1 Aspidoras spilotus
CCTTACTTATTCAGGGAGTTTTTCCTTGCCACCGTTACTCATCTGGGATAAAAAACGTTTTTTGTAAAGCTGCTTTGAGACAATGCTTATTGTTAAAGGCGCTTTATAAATAAAATTGAATTGAATTAAATTGAAATGACAATAAAACTACTTGAGACATGAGACTACATGTGATTGACTGTGCACTACAGAATTGTGTACTGGCACATACTGTAAATGTGGCACCCCATATGGCACTTAAAGTTCCCACTACGCATTAAGGCCATAGATGGGAGGTTGGTGGGCCATGGCCGGATAATGTACCAGACTAAGCCCATCGCCATGCCTCTGGGGAAACATGATGAGTATATCTCATATTCCCTATATTTTCAATTGCGGTGAGTTACCCTGGCTGGAACATTGTAACCCTCACGTGGACTAGGTCACACGTGCTGTCTGAGTGATGGCCCACTCCAGGCAGCATTTAGCAAGAAGTGGTGCTACACTACCAACTTATACCTTGCTGCAAACTGGTAGCAACTATGCTCATTTCCTTTTTATGGCTGTGCTCAAACCAGTCATTCACTGATATCATCTTACTGAAGGATGGGTGAGTCATGGTGAAAATCAGATATTATATAAATAAAGAGTTCACTTTTTATAAATACTTCAGTGCTTTTATAATTTTCTGAAATTCTTTTGGTTGAGTTGTAAGATCTGCTGTAAGAAACTGTCAATATAATGCCTAAGTGGGCTTTCACATGATAAGTGGCAAAACCATTTCCTGCTAGTGATGCAATTGATTGCTATTGATTTTTTTATGGAGAGAGCACAGTTTTGTCACTTTGCTCTTGCTTTTTCATCTTTGCAGCAAAAGCCCCCTAAATTGCATAGCATACTATGTTGCCATGCTGATTTTCAGTTAGCTCAGTCAGGGTTTTTGATAAAACCGCTAAATATGCCGTTTTAGTCAGATAATTTATCCAACAGAGTTAATAGAGAGCTTTGTGCAAATCCAGGAACGTTAGTAAAAGGGGTTTGACTTCCAGGGGCTGTAACAGCTTACAGGAGGGGATGCTCAGTCAGTTTTTTCAGAAAGGATATCTGTGCAGTCAGATGATAAAGTGTGTGATACAAGAAAAATGGACTTACGTGGCTCAATGTCTGATCCACATCCAGCACAGAGGAAATTCTGAGCGGCAATAACGTCATTGCGCCTGTTCAATGTGAAATGAAAATAAAATGTAAAACCAAAAGGGCACTTAAAGAAAAACCTCAACAAGCGACAGTATATATGTAATTGTTAATTATCTTTAGTTCATTTGATATTGTATAAATGCAACTAGAAAATGTTCATGAGAATTGAATTTACATTTTTTAAATCAATGCAAATGGAATGGTTTTGTGTAATTTAAGGTTCTTTTTTAGACCCCTTGATTTTTTTTCTCAATATTCAAATATTGGCTGCTTTTCAGCAAAGGGGACTGCATGATTGATTTTTATTAAGGGAAGAATGAATCAGCATATATCATGAGATTTTAAGACAAAACCTCATTAAGAGCATTATAGATAAAACGTGGCTGAGACCTGCAGCATGACAATGATATCAAACACACTGCTCAGGCAATGAAGGAGTGGCAATTCAAGGTCCTGAGTGGCCCAAAGGTCCAATGTCCAGTCCCCAGACCTCAACCCCATAGGAAATTTGTGGAGATAGTTTAAAGTCTGTGTTGCTCAGTGAATGCAAAACATTACTGCTCTAGAGGATATCTGCGTGAAAGAATGGGCCAAAATACCACCTATAGTATTGCAAACCTGGTGAAGACTTACAGGTAACGTCTTACATTTGACATTGCCAACAAAGGTTATGTTAAAAGGTATTGAGTTAAACTTTTGTTATTGACCAAATACTTATTTTTCACCATAATTTACAAATAAATTCTTTGAAAATCCTACAATGTGAATTTCTTTCTCATTTTGTCTCATAGTAGAAGTGTAACCTATGATGAAAATTACAGACCTCTTTTATCTTTCTAAGTAGGGCAACTTGCACCTCTGAAAGTTACTTGATGTGTCCGAGTACTCTTTGCGTTAATCAATATGCTCATGAGAAGTTAAGAATGAGGATATTTTACCAAAAAATTTGGATTGCATAGTGTACTTTCATAGCATCTGAAATGTATACTAGTGTTAGTATGTGCACGAAAGGATCAGTAGATGAAGGAACAGCTGTCAGGTGGCTTATCATCACTGATAATGTACCCCAATTAGTGGTTATTTTGCATCAGCTCTGAGCAAAAGATTAAATTGAGCACCTTGTTGAATTTGACCAGCGTGGTGCCCGTATTTCAGTAACATCGGCACTTGTGGACTGTTGTGGACTGTTCCTGTCCCACAGTATCACCAGTGTATCGAGCGTGGAGAAGCTGAAGGAAACACTAAAATCTATGGTACTACAAAGAGAGTAGTGTTGTCAAAAATATTGATATATCGATACAACCTCATGCCTGAAAATTCTGAAACGGTACAATATTCAATTCTCTCAGTATCGATTATATTCATATCAAATGCGCTTTTTTAGATCGTCCAGGCTTCTGTAATGCAAAGAGCTTTTTGTAATACGTAAATAGAAGCTAACATAAAAGCAGTGTGTTCAGAGACCTTCTTAATAAACAAGGAAAGCAGCATAAGTTCTGTGTGGTAACATACAAAACCAAAGAGGTAAAAAGAAATGTAAAAAGCTCATTGTAGCACAAGAGCTCATTGTAGTAAGAGTACAGTTTATCCCTCACAAATCTACTCAAGTAATAGTAAAGAGTATAGTAATTTAAAAACTTATTAACTAATTAACACTAACATTAACTTTATTGTGGATGATTCTTATACACAAACTCTTGCTGTGTGAACATGTGACTGTTCTGTATTGATGCACTGGTGTAAATAGTAATTTTTTTGTGAAGAGACTAATGTATTGTTTAATCCATACAGTATTTAACCATTGTTTCATGTTTTATATCTCTATATCATGTAAACTCTCTGTAGACTATTCATTATATAACTGTATTAACTGACAGTACAGTGTTTTAATAAATCACAAGAAGGGTATAATTAGATACAATTCTTAATTTCAAATACAAGTTATTATTTGAACATTTTCCCTATTTAGTATACTTAATATATTCTGTAATCTATAATAACATTTAAAATGTGTTACAAATAAATAAAGTAATTTGAACTTTAAAAGGGAAATAAGCAATGTACTGTATCTGTGTTTGTTATTGAAATAGTATCAAAATTTAGACATTTTTCTAAGTATTGTATCGAAGTTGTCGAAGTTATCGTGACAACACGTGACAAGGAATTCAAGATGTGCAAGACCAAAATTAACCTGGATGTACAACATCACAACATGGACTGACTTATCAGGGGCTGTACTGCTAGAACTCACCAACTCACCCATCAGTTTCCACACCCGTACCCCACAACAAACTGTCCTTGTAGGAACCACCGCTCACTCTCCAGCGTTTCTGTAGTTTACAGGGAACCCAAAGTTTTCCCACACAAACTTTAAAAGAAGCAGACGGGTCCTCCAACTCCTGCATCTCGTTTCTAATCGTTGGTGCACTGTTGTCAGCAAGCAACTACACACAAGTCGAAATGCTTAACTACATACCAGACTACATGCTTAACTACATATCAGTATACATCATTGAATACATACCAGTCTATATGTTTAACTGTATATCAGTCTACACATCAACCTGCATGTATACCAACACACCACCCTACATGTTTAACTACACAACAGTCTACATGCTTAAATACATACCAACCTACACATCAACCTGTATGTCTACCAACACACCAACTTACATGCTTAACTACATACCAACTACATTACCTACATATCAACCTACACAACAACCTACATGCCCACCTACAGCAACCTATATATCAACCGTAATGCCAACCTACTCACCAACCTACATGTTTAATTGCACATCAACCTAAATGCCTATCTACACACCAACTTACACCGACCTACATGCTGTCTTACACATCAATCTATCATCTAAGTCTTCAACTGAAGTAAAACACAAGGTTTTAATCTTCATTTTTATCTATTAACGTCTCTACTAACGTGTCCAGAGCTCCATAAGATTCATACTCTTCTAATTCAGGGGAAGCATATTCTATACTGATTACTAACAAATAGCGGATGCCATAATATCTAGCACAAGCAAGAAAAAATCCTTCAGCAGCAGTTATTTTGAAATAAACTGAGCACCAGCGCCGAAAGTAGATTGGAGACTGTTTTCCAATTGAATTCTGTTCACTCCTTTATGTGTCATGCTGAATTAGATGCTTATTAAAAATATAGAGGCGGAAAACAGATGTTTTACCTTTAACAAAACCTGAAATGACTTATTAACTTCATCCTAATACTTAGTGAATATTTTTTTTGATAATAAAATACTGTGAATAAACACTGTAATTACCTACAGAAGATTAAAAGTAACACTCATAAGGAATGTACATTTCACGTCTCTGCTCTGCACACACTGCAAGGAACTAATTGACACTCTGACCAGCCTCACTTGGACCTAATTAGGAGAGCTACAATAAGCTGTAATAGGGATATATTTATACAGCTTTCTGGTTAGAGTGCCTCACGGGTCAACTGCCTTTAAAAACCTGATCGCTCTCGCACACTTCCCAATTCCCGAGACAAAGTGCGCGTTACTGAGAGATGGGACGCGCCCTTAGGTGTGTTGAATAGACAACTGAGAACCACACCAGCTAGACAAGGCGGAAGATGGAGAAACTAAAACTTTATTTTTAGCATAAGCAAAAGATATGATAAACAAACGTAAGAAAGCTAATAGCAAATGCGCTATGAAACAAACAAAGATTAAACAAAAACAAAAATCCAGACTATATAAACATGAACCGAGAGAATGTGGAATGTTTTATTATACTTTAGCTTTTAATATTTAGCAAGGTGCTTCCTTTAATTACAGAAACTGCTTGTGTCCAAAATAATGAGTATCTGTGTCCAGGTGTTATTATCGGTCAAGGTTAGGTCATATAGATACGTTCTGGGAATGTTTCCAACCCTTCAGCCAGTATCTCATGCAGTTAACTCCTTACCAAGGTGCTTCCTTTCATTACAGTAACTGTTTGTGTCGAAAGGAATGACGTTATTACAATTTCAAAAACAAAAGTAAAGACAGCCCAGAGCGTTCATTGGAAGGTAATGCTTAACGTTCTAAAGATATGATTGGCTTTCACAAAGGGTATATAATCTACGCCCTGAGGAGAACTCAGGGCTCTTCTGCTATAATCATTGATCTCAGCGTAAAAGACAACGGTCTACTTCTCCATTAAGACTTCTTTGATTAAAACTACTTTTATATTTAAATTTGGGCTAGAACACATGGAACGCGCGCTGTCACCGGCTCGAGAGCTGTTTACAACAAATTTGTTGACCTTGACGTGATTTCTTGTGTCGTGGAGGAATATCTGTCATAAATAAAAATTTCTCTTTCTCGATTGAACACACTGACGACAACATTGGGACATTGTCTACAGTCAAAAGGGCACCCTAAAAAGGTAAGGACCTAAAAAGGTAAAAATCTCATCGCTCTCGCACACTTCCCAATTCCCGAGACAGAGTGCGCGTTACTGAGCGATGGGACGCGCCCTTAGGTGTGTCGAATAGACAACCGAGAACCAGGGACTTTAGGACTGTGGAGAATTTCCTGCGTAAGTCGCTAAATTTTATATTCCTCTGTTAATTAATGTTTTTACATATATTTCCTTGCCAAGTATTTTGTTTGTTAAACAAACGCTTTGTTGGGAGGGGCTTGTGTGTCGTTCCCTCGCAGGGCACTGTGATAAGAAATAGATTTTGTATTTGTGACGTTCACATAGATCTTTATTAGAAGTACAAATTTTAAATATAATAGTCCTTGAGTGTGTCTGGGATGACGTTTAGGTCTGACTAAATTTAACATATCGTAGTAGTTTCGTGAACACA
The DNA here is from genome assembly GCA_028565295.1 of Aspidoras spilotus. Lineage (NCBI taxonomy): Eukaryota > Metazoa > Chordata > Actinopteri > Siluriformes > Callichthyidae > Aspidoras > Aspidoras spilotus. Next base: position 6,020 of record JAOUQV010143978.1, read on the forward strand.
GTGTGGTCTTTCAGTTTGTCTGGGACCTAGGGATAGAATAGGGCTGCAGCCTCTTGCTATTGTAATCTTTCAGTGTGTCCGGGACACAAGATAAAAATAGGATGCATAGTAAAACTGTCCGGAGGTATTAGGCTCTCAGAGGTATCGGGAGTGTTTGATGAGTATCATGCTTTCACTGCGTCTGAGGCGTACTCCCGTCTTTCAGTGTGCCTGAGACGTTTCTGGTATTCTCTGAGAGGTCCATGCGTGAATGTTAGGGAAAGTCTAAATTTTTGATTATAACATGACGACGTTTGTAGATAAATCAATATGAGGTGTTTTTGAGAGGTGCCGTCTGCTAATTGCAAGTTGTTGTATTATTACTGCGTAACTGTTGTTAAAATACTCAGTTGTGTTCTTCATTTTCTGTACCTCTTCCCATATCCACATATTGGAAAATTTATGTAATAAATCTATAAGCCAGCTGAAACAGACATAGGTGATATAGAATAAAAGTAAACTTTATGAGATGCTCCAGCGTTTTCTAAGAAACAAAGAATTACAAGCATCATACAATTTATTTGAACTACCCTGTTTCCTTTTTTCCTACTTTTTCTCTCTATCAGTTCCTGTTATCTTTAATTATATGCTGATAACTGTAGCGTATGTGTGAAATGGATGCTGGTACGGTGAAAGAGAAGGGACAAAAAGAAATCTGCCAAGTTGGCTGAGAAATTGTTTCAATTGTGGTATAAGGAAGGGTTGTATCCGATAAATTCTGCCGAAGTGTTAAATGAGAAGGGTAGAAAGAGTTTGATGCATTTTATGAAAAAGAGATTGAAGGTTTGAATAGCAAGTTAAAAGAAGGTAATGCTGTAAGTTGCGTTGCGAGCCGTGAAAACAGAAAAAGAGAATGAACTGGCTTTTGCTAAACTGATTGTACTACACATATCTGCCCTGACTCCGGAGGAGGAGGAGGGGGAATGGGGAAAGGGAAAGGCCAAGCAGGAAGCTGGGCTGCCTCCGCCCTACACACCTCCTTCTGGTCCTGGGCCAAATTGTACCCCGCCTTACCACCCTCGCCCGCAGTGTCCCTCCTATGCTGTAGTCGAGAAGAGAGTTAAGGAATTTGTTACTATAGAAGCGAACTAGAAGAAATCATTGCACTTACACGAGCTCTGACCTTATTGACGGCATCCCCATTTGCGGGATAGGGGTGAGGGTGAAGGTCCACAAGAGGAAATGGAATGAACTCAGGTGGATGAGACCCTGGGAAGTGGTGGAAGTCACTTCACACGCAGTAAAGGTGAAAGGTAAGAAAGGCAATTTGTGGCACCATAAGACTCATTGTGTTGCAGCTGATTCGCCTGGAAGAATGACTTCTGAAGTCAGAAAAGACCCGGAGGACTCCTCAAAGCGGGAAGAAAACAAGGAAGGAAAAGGAAAATAGGTTTGTATGTGTATGTTGTGTTGCTTTGTTTGTCCACAGGAGAGGTACTGCTCCAAAGACGGGGAAAAACTGTGGGAAGTCACGAGACTAAAAACGTAGCCTCAGGAAAGAACGGAAACAGTGGAGAAAGTCAAGCTTGTGCATTGTGTGTTTTCTGTGTTCTTCGTTGAGTAGACAAAATGGGATGATTTGGATCACCATTTGGGGTGCCCAGAGAGAAGATGTACGTAGATATGAAGATGTATGGACCACTAAACATTTGTGTTGGTTGGGGGGTACAGTGGGAACTATGGGGACCAACCTGGTCTTAATATTGATGTGGGCAGAACGACTGCAGCCACTCTTAACTCTTGACCCAAGGGAGAAAGCCCTTAATCGCCCCAAACAAAGCATATCCACATATGTAACCCCTAACAAAAATGTGGATAGAATAAATTTTGTACATTATAACGTCCTTAGATTAACAAACATTACCAGGGATGCGGTAGAAGGGTTAAGTGAGCAATTGAGGGCCACCTCCTTGATGGCCGTACAAAATAGAATGGCACTGGACATGCTGCTAGCTGAAAAAGGCGGAGTGTGCTCTATGTTTAGAGAAGCTTGTTGTACTTTCATTTCCAACAACACAGCGCCTTATGGGTCAGTCACCAGAACCTTGGACGGCCTCAGAATGCATGACGCATCAGGAATAGACAATCCGTTTGAGAACTGGATGGTGAGTATGTTTGGTAAGTGGAAAGCACTATTCATGTCCATATTCATATCCATAGCAATATTTGTGGTGATATTGGTAACCTGTGGCTGTTGTTGTATCCTCTGTATTCGTTCCCGAGTTCAGAGACTAATTACAACAACTATAGAAAAGAAAGAACCCAGAGGTGACCCTCCCGCCTATATGATGCCACTTTTAAGTGCTGATGGCCCTAAGCCAGAAGCAGCAATAGACTTAGATAACCCTGAAGGGGGAAAGAGGGAGGATGGAGTAAGAAACCCCTGGGTATAATTGAAGACACGAAACTGGAGTCAGATAAGAGGTCAAATTGAGAAAAATGAATGTATGAGTCTGTGTATGCTGTTTGTCTTTGTATCTTTGTGTGTCTTAATGTTTGCAGGAAGACCCGAAAAGGAAAGGCGTGATGCAAGAACAGAAGATGTGTTTTATATCTCTATATGTAGTTCCTATCTAGTTGAACATCTAAAACACCGCACGCACACTGCTAAGCCTGAACCCATATTGATAGCTTAAAGGAAAATAAAAGTAATTACATACACATAGGCACATAAACATTAGAGCTTCAGAACAATTTACTGGTGATGGCTGAAAACCCCATGGTCGGCTGAAAGGATGGGACCCCCGTTAGATGGAACCTCACCTCGATCCAGCCCCTCATAAGCCTGGGCTCTCTGGGCATGCCTCCCCAGGGTAACTTTGCGCATCGGCCTTGGCAGCACCAAGAAGCGCCTGACTGCTGACGCAATCACTGCATCCCTCCTGCACCTGCTGCTGCTAAAGCACTGCCTATAAAACTCTGCTGTGTTCGCCCAAGAGAAAGAAAAGATGAGAGCGAGAAATGGAGTCTCAGGGTAGGCCGACAAAGGGGTCGAAATTTTTCTAGAAGAACAAACAATTTCTGCTTCTTCAACTGTGAATAGACAGTGTGCTCCAGCAGTGAGGAAAATCAATTTCAAAACCCTTGTAGAATCTCATAGATGGAAAAAGTCTTTGTAACCTGCATGAACAAATGTCTGATGTTAGGTGAGCAAAATTGTTTAATAAACACACACACACAGAGTTTATTTGAGTGACACTACTGAGGTTGTATTGAAATTATTTCACAAAAATGTTCCACAATAAATAATCTATAATATTTACTAGAATCATAATAGCCGAGTAAAACTCTCTGTGATACGCTCTGTGTGAAAGAGACATAGGGGAGTATCAGTATTAATGATTTTCAGCCCACAGAGAACATTGCATAAAACACTGACATGATTCTGTAGTAGGTATATAAATGCATGGATTCAGAACCACTTCCAAAATCACTTTCTTTAAACACAACTCACAGTGTAATACACAAATGCGAATTGAAATAAAATGAAATGAAAAGAAAATGACATGTCAACACAGTTCAGAAACACCCCTTCTTCTCTGTGCTAAAGTGCATTAAAAATGTAGAGGCAAAAAAGAAAACAGCTCTCTGGTCAGATTAATTAAGAATCTATATATATTTTTTTACATATATATTTCTTTACATCGGTGCCAAACTGGCCAAAATCCAGATCTTTTATTTATACAAAAGTATCACACATCATGAAATATAAATCCAGCAGACCGAGGAATGTTGATCGGCTAGAATATTATATCAAACAGGAATGGGACAAAATTCCTCTCCCAAAACTCCATAAATTAGATTATTTACTTTCTAGACAATTACAGACTGGTTTTTAGATTTTTAAATAAGAGGAAAAAACTTGCTGCTGCCCGCAAGTTTATAATATACTGATATTGTTCAATAAAATAGTAAAATGTGTCTCATGTTCCATTGTGGATAAAATATGCCATTTAATTTATCTGGTAAATAAAATATACAGTATGATATACTTCATAAAGTGAGTGGTGAGGCAATGGCATGAGGTAGTATAATAAATGATTACTCAAACTGTGTGTACTCCAAAGCACAGGATGGTACATAGTCAGTCAGTTAATTATGGAATATCAACAATAACAAAAATCACAGTAAGAGGTTAAAAGGCTAAAACACAGGAAACTATAAACAAGTACCCACTGCACAGAGGTTTGGAGACAAGTGTAGGTTTATTTACATATACGTCAGGTCCAAGCAAATAGTAATCAAAGACAAAATCCAAATCTGTAATCCAAAACAAAAATTACAACATGTGGGTGCTTCTTTAAAATGCAACTCTATTAAGAGAAGGATCGTACAATGTTTTTAAATTTGAATAAATTACACGGTAGCAAATTTTGTGTAGATGACAAGAACACATCCAAACTTTTTATACACGCTGTTATTTGACTCTAAAGGTTCTACAGATGAAGAATAACTCACTGGGGCTTTCTACAGGAACCGTGAATATCAGACCACTGAGATATAGGTTGCCTTATGTTTAGCTGTGATATAGGGTTATGACATTTCTGTTCTTGCATGCTCTCACTGGGTTTTCTAGGTGCTATGGTTTCCTTCCACAGTCCGAAAACATGCATGTTAGGTTAAATGATGTCTCTAAAGTGGTGCTTAGTGTCTGAATGTGTGTGACTGCGTGTGCATGTGCCCTACGATGGAATGGTATAGGGACTTTACTGACCTTGAACCCAGAGATGCCAGATAAGCAGTGGCAGTCCCGTATTAATTGAATATGTATGGAACGGCAAAATGAATTCAGATAAAATCTTGAATTAAATATGGCAAAAAGTTACAAAAAGTTATTAAAAAGAGGATGGCTGCAGGAAGAAATCTATGTAACAAGAGAAAAAGTTCAAAACCAGAATGCATAACTGAGGTAATGAAAAGACTTGGTAACAAAGAAGGGGCAAATTACCAGGAAAAAATTAACATAAGACACAGGTAGGACTACTCAACAGAACTTTGGGCAATTGAGAACATGGGATACTTGGGCACTGGCATCTTGTCTGGTTCCTGGGAATTATGAGAATTATGTGGGGTTATGTATGACAACTCATTAACTTTCTGTAACTGTAAACCACTCTATTTTAACAGTATTAACTGACTGGCTAAATTAAAGGTTAAACAAATTATAAGGTACTATTTTTTTCAATCAACACTTTATCTTTTAAGTAATGTTTACTGTAAACATAAATTTAAAGGCAAACTTTGCAAATCAGATGCTAAAATTTACAGTTAAACTTTATTTTGAACTAAACATCAACAAAAAGAGCCTAAAATTGTATTTTTGTAATGATACTCCACGCAGGAACACACAGGATGAGGCAGAAGTAAACGCAGAGAGGTTCTTTTTAAAAATAATCCTTTTCAAAATAACAATTGCTGCAACAATTCGACCTTGACATTTTCAATTTGCACCTGCTGGATCAATGGGTGTGCACCATCAGAGAATGATAAAATTCTCTCCCCCTCTTAAGCTCAGAAACCTGCCTCACATTAGTTTGGACCTGAAGCGTTTTGGTTTGCTGTAGCACTGGAGCTTTGACCTTTTGTGGTATGGCTTGCTGAGGTCACCCTGTCTGCCTTTTTGCTGATCCCCTTTAGACCCACTGGCTGCTGAATGGGAGCCTGTACTTGGAGCGGCATTTTGTAACAATACTCCACACAGGAACACACAGGATTAAGCAGAAGTAAATGTGGATTCTTTTTAATAACAATCCTTTTTAAGACACAGAAATAAATTTGAAACAAAACGGAAGAAGAAACATAACCTGGCGAAACATGTAGCATGAAACAAAGAACGAAACTCTTAGCATAGTATAACTCTCTTTTAGTTTTACATTTAATGTTAATGCCGCACACTGAACTGAATAAAAACTCAAGTTAAATAATCATTGCACCGAATTGCAACCAGCTGCCATTGTTTAGTTCATGTGACTGCCCCATAACATTCGTAAACAAGAGCAGTCACATATAGCTGCTGGTTGCCATGTTCGTAGAACCCCTCCAGCTTGCCAGAGTTTCCAGGTACCTGACAATTTTACAATGTTTAAGTATATGTTTTTATATGTCTTTGAGTCCTTGGGTAATCTTTAATATTTAGTAAACTTTAGTAATCTTTATTATTTTAAATGATATATCTACATAAATGTAAAATGTACAGTACACATTATGTGAAGAATTGTATGCTTACTGTTAAAATAAGGACCTTATTCATGATGTTTACATTTATAACAACTATTACAGCTAATTTTAAATAAGGAATTTTATGAATTTAAAGTTAACTTTACTGATTATGTCTATGTTTATAATAAACGTAACATTAAACTTTACACAACTTTGTAGTTCATAATGAAGCTTATGTGATGTTTACTATTTTTTTCATCTTTTGGCTTTTTCCCTGTCTGCATTATAAACCAAGGAATCATTATTGAGATCCTAAACTATAACATTTCATGGAATGCTCATGAGAAGATTACTGAAAGTTTCATTATAAAGACAACAACTAACAGCTGTAGTTTGAACTAGCTGTAGTTTGTTTATGCACCTACTGGAAAAACCAGACAACAGGACATTGCAGTTATCTGACCTAGAGGTAACAAAAGCATATATTTTCTGCATCATTCAGTGCCAGCAGATTTCTGATCTTGCTTTCTGAGCAATGTTTCTAAGGTGAAAGAATGCTATCCTGGTAGTATTGTCTACATGAGATTCAATAGAAAGGCTAGAATCAATAATCACACCACGGTCTTTTACAGCTATATATAGTGTAATTGAAAGAACATCCAGAGATAATTAAATATCAGAAACTTTACTTCTAGCTGCCTGTGGTCCGAATACCAGTACTTCAGTTTTATCAGAATTAAGTGAAAAAAAAGTTTAACATCCACTCTCTGATGTCCTTCACACATTCAGTAAATTGGTGTCTGTTGTCAGGATTGGCTGATACATATAACTGTGTATTATTTACATAACAGTGAAAGTTATATAATTCTTGCGAATAATATTACCCAAAGGTAGCATATATAGAGAAAATAGTAACAGGCAAAGAGTAAAACCTTACCTCATTGTGCAGAGAATAGTGGCCATTTACATCTACAAACTGTCAGTCAAATAAGACCTGAACCATGACAGGGCTGTTCTTTTAATTCCAACAACATTTTCTAGTCTAAGAAAAAGAATAGCGTGATCGATGGTGTCACATGCTACAATTAGGTCAAGCAATATAAGCATAGAAACATAACCCTGATTAGAGGCTAGCAGCAAATCATTCACAGCTTTAACCAGCACTGTCTCTGTGCTATGATGGGGCCTAAATCCTGACTGACAATTTAAAAAAATACATTATTCAAGTATGAACTGCTGCACTACAACCTTTTCTAGGATCTTGGAGAGGAAGGGAATGTTAGATATTGGTCTATAATTTGACAGCTGGCAGGGGTCAAGATTTGTTTTTTTTTTAAATAGGTTTGATACCTGCTAATGTAAATGATTTAGGGACATAGCCAGTAGTGAGGGAGGAATTGATCATTTTTATGAGAGGTTGGAATATTATTGGTAGTACATTTTTGAGTAAAGTTGTGGGTATAAGATCTAATATAGATGTTGTAGATTTTGATGATGAAACTAGTGAAATTAACTCTGTGTAATGATACTCCACAAGGGATGAGGCAGAAGTAAATGCAGAGAATTATCTTTAATAAAATAAACAAGAAAAAACAAGAGAAAAAACAAAATGAAACAAGAAACTAGACATAACTTGGCGAAACACATAGCATTAAATAAAGAAAGAAACTCAGAACATAGGTATAACTATTTCTTTAAGTTTTACTTTTAATGCCGTGCCCTGAACTGGACCAGCTGCCATTTATTAGTTCATGTGACTTCCCCATAACTGCTACTTCTGTAAACAAAAGCAGTCACATGTTGCGCTGGTTGACATGGTTATTGAATCCAACCATTTAATGGATTATGGCGTGCGTTCATTATATAATGTGTGTTGAATGTGTGTGCGTGTTAGTTTGTTACTGCAGTGATTTAGTGTGTCGTGTTTTATTTAATTAATTATTTAGCGTGATTTAGCGTGTCTGTTTTGTGTCTTCACAGCTGCTGGCTTCCGTGGACTGAAAAGAACATTTAAAAATATTGAAACCAGCAGCCACCTCTCCCAATTCCTCAACTATCAACATCCTAACCTTATCCCTCTCCGACTGTTTTGTGTGCTTTTTGTCTCGTGCTTTTTTGTACAATAAACTCTGCACTTCTGTTGCAAAAAAGCAACTCTTTTAGTTTTACTTTTAATGCCGCACCCTGAACTGAACCAAAAACTCAACTTAAATAACCTGGTAAATGAGTGTGCGGAATTGCAAACGGCTGTCAGTCATTACTTCATGTGACTGCCCCATAACTGCTACTTCTGTAAATAGGAGCAGTTACATGTTGTCGCTGGTTGCCATGGTTATTGAATCCCCCAGGTTGCCAGAGTTTCTGGGTTCCTGACACTCTGTCTTTTGGAATGGATTAAAGTAGGATAATCTTTGGTCTAAGGTAAATATATTGATGTGTAGTTGACTTGGATTACTCGGGTTAAGATTTTTAGTTTTGATTTTGTGCCTTGTACTTTATTACTGAAAAAAAATCGTAAAGTCATCGCAACTACAACCTGATGGTTGAAACGCTTATGAAGTGGTCTTCTTCCTAGTTAGTTTTGCTATGGTATTTAAAATAAATAAGGTTTATTTTTGTTTTCTTCCATTAGCAAGGAGAAATATTTTGCTCTAGCAGCACTAAGAGCTTTCCTATAGTTTACATGGCTACCAGGTTTGTCTTATGCTATCTATGCTCTAGTTCATAGTTGATAAATTTGGGAGTTTACTAACAAAATTATCTGCAGTACTTGTTTTAAATGTGCATTTGAACCTGTACTGGTGTGAAACCCAACTATTTTGATTCATAGTAATATTAAATGAGATAAGATAATGGTCTGAAATAAGATAATGGTCTGAAATAAGATCGGACTGTGGAAGTGTAACTATATTGTCTATATTTAATCCTAATGTTAATATTAAATCAAGTGTGTTTCTGCCCTCATGAGTGGGTCCTATTACATTTCGGTTTACCCCCCCAGAGCCAAAAATGGATGCCAATGCAGTTCTCAGGGAGTCCATAGCCTTATTTTTTCTGGTTTCACAAGATATTTTTGTAAACAAAACCTCAAAGGAGTTAAGTGTTTGCTCAGGTTTGTGTGTGATGGCTATATTATTATTAATAATTATAGATGACAGCTACACCTCCACCTTTACCAGATAAACAGGGCTTGGATATGTAATTATATTTAGGAGGACTAGCTTCATTTAATACTATATACTCATCCAGTTTGATTCATGTTACAAAGTACATTTAATCCCTGATCAGTAATAAATTCATCTATAATAAGCGATTTTTTATTTATTGACCTAATATTCAATAGTCCCATCTTCAGGTCAACGGTGCAGGCTGTATTATCACAATTGTCTAGTTTAATATTTATTAAGTTATTAGA
>JAOUQV010144083.1:0-15632 GCA_028565295.1 Aspidoras spilotus
CCACACACAATACTGAGCCTCATTTTGACTTGTTTTAAGGACATTACAACAAAGTTGAATCGGCCTGTAGTGTGTTTTTACACTTACATTTTGTGTGTGACTCCAAATCCAAGCCTCCATTAGTAATAAATTTGATTTTCATTGATAATTTTTGGGTTTTTCTTGTCAGCACATTCAACTTTGTAGAGAACAAAGTAATCAGATCTAGGATGTGTTCTTTTAGTTTTTCCTTTTTTTTGAGCAGTTTATATATATTGTTATATATTGTTATATTATTGTTGTTATTAATGTTATATATTATTGTAAGTTATAGAATTATATGTATACAAACTGCATCACATCACTCAAATGAAGATAGGCTTTCTTATGAGTCTCGTTCCTCTCAAGGTTTCTTCCTTACTCAGGGAGTTTTTCCTTGCAACCGTTGCCATTGACGCCACCAGCTTGCTCAACTGGGATAAAACGTTTTCTGTAAAACTGCTTTGGGACAATGTCCATTGTAAAAAGCACTTTATAAATAAAATTTAATTGAATTGAACATTTTTGGGATAAATTAGAGCGGAGATTGCAAGCCAGGCCTTTTCGTCCAACATCAGTCTGTAACTTCACAAAAATTCCCATAGACTACTAAACCTTGTGGACAGCCTTCCCAGAAGAGTTGAAGTTGTCTTAGCTGCAAAGAGTCGACCGATATATTGAACCCTATGAATTAACTCATATGCAAGTGATGGCAGGTGCGCGAAAACCTTTAAAAATATAGTGTATGTTTTATTACATTAATTTCCTTATTCATACTATATATTATTATGCAGGGAAATTCCTCGAAAGAGAACCCAAATATTATTATTGTTTTTTGCTTATTGTCTGACAATCAGAAAAGTTTTATCCTTCCTTGAAACCTTTTTATGTAAGTGTTTGTAACTGAATAAATGTAACTGATTCCTTCATTTGTTCCTCTGAGAGAATCATTAATGGATCTGAGTTTCAGGTTCCATGAAATCAATTGAAAATACGTAAATGTATGTTTTGGTTTAGACTTCATGAAAAAGTTTTATTTTTATTATTCCATTCAAAAAGTACAATTTGTTACACATACTAATATATTCTGAGTGTTTGATTTGTTGATTATAACAGCCAGCCTCTTTAGCAATTACCTTTTGTGTCGTGGCCTGCTTGTGCTAGGTGTCAATGGCCGTCTTTTGGAAAACTGTCAAGTCAGTAGTGTTCCTCATGATTGTGTAACCTACAGAACTAGATTGGCTGTTGCAGGTGTTTTCAGTTAATTAGCTGTGGCACCAGGAATCTTTAATATTGAACCTTTTCACGATATTCTAATTTTCTGAGATACTGAATTTGGGTTTTTTTATTAGTTATCAGTTATAATCATGAAATTGAAAGAATTAAACACTTGAAATATATCAGTATATATTATATAATGTGTATATATTAATGAAATAAATCAACTTTTTCATAATTTTATTACCAGCACCTGTATATAGGAACATGAACCAATGAAACTAATCATAGACACAAAAACACATGACTAGGGAACTCGCATAAATCCTAAGAGTATACATGATCACCTGAAACAAGATAGCTTTTCCGTTTACATCCAATCTAACCACATTGCACATTATATAATGATCCGTGCCGGCAACAGAACAAACAACTCCGGGTAATCAAAATCATTGCACACACCTTCGCCATATAACAAGGGAATGTGTGCAAGACGGGACATGGACAAATAAACACGGGCACCCTACGTGCTTAAAGTGCCGTAATCAGAAAAAAACTTCGCATGGACAAAAAAATAATAAACATAACATAAACACATAGTCTATAAGTCCAGAATATGTATTTAAAAACATAGCATAAAACAAAACAGATCTTATCTGCAATCCCCCTTACACGGGGCGCAACACAGAGGCACCCCAAAACTAAAGATGCTTCCCTGGGGGAAGCTCAAATGCAGCTAAATGCAGGACATGCTGCTGGCATAAGGTCTGTCACTGCTCAGCAGCATGGCTGTGGCACTGACACAAAATGTGGATTAGGTGTAGGTGGTGACAATAGACGTGGTTCAGGCTCTGACAGTATAAATTGGCGTAGCTCATGTGGCATGGCTCTGTAGCTAAAATAAGGCGTGGCTGGAGCGTTGGCACTGGCATGAAGCATGGCTCTGGTGCTGAAGAAAGGCATGGCTTTGGTGCTGGCAAGAAGCATGGCTCTGGCACTGAAATATGTGGGTTTGGAGTTGGCGCTGGCATGCATCATGTCTTTGGCTCTGACGCTGTCGAGTCGCTTCCCTTGTTGCCTGAGACTAGGTGTAGTTTTATTGCTGAGACATAACGTGGCTTAGACATGGGCACCGGCACAGCACGTAACTTATGAACATTGACAAAACATGACATGACTGTGGGTGCAGAGTTGAGACATAGTCCTATCTTTGAGACATGATGTGGCTTGGGTATGGGCACCAACAAAGTATATGACTTGGATAAAGAGACAAGACATGACTTCGCTGTGGGTGCTGAGACAAGATGTGGTTTAGGTATGGGTTCAGGAAAGGGGCGTGTCTCTGGGACTGCTACAGTAATTGGCTTAGGACAAAAACTTGGGCAAGGCTTGAACATGAATTCATGGCATGACCTGGGCACGGGCATGGACTTCAGCAGGTGACACTCAGGTTCAGTAATGGGAGGAGGTTCCAGAGGGGACTCAAGCACCTGGATGGGAGCATGCTGACATACTGCACATAACTTGACTACGGGAACATGACTCATGACCACAGTACATCCACATACCAGACTGGGAGTTCCTTAAACCTCTTGGTCCTTAGAGGAGGGATAGGCTGTGGGCAGGCAATTCTGGCGGTTGTGGCAATCCGCAAGGCCTGTGGCTTGTGCTCCAGTAGGTCAATTTATCTGGTGAATAGGGCCAGCAGGGAATCTGCATCTTCTTTAGTCATTCCTCTGATTGGGAGATCACATGCATAGAGCGGTGCATGTGATCTGTAACGCACACCCACAGGCACCGTCCAAAACCTATCCGCCCTTGCACACTCTTTTCAATTTCGGACATAGAGTGCATGTTACTGAGCTTCGAGAAGCACCCTGAGGGGAACGTGCGTAGGCGTGCAGGAAGTATAGTGGAAGGGTGCATCAGATAGGCAACTTTGAACCACTGGAGGGAGGAACTAAAACTTTATTATTACTAAAAACTTCTTCTTATTATTTTGGCCTCTCCCTTTTATCAGGGTTCGCACAGCATGTCTATCTTTTTCACCTCTCTCTGTTCTTTGCATCTTCTGCTTTCACACCAATTACCTGCATGGCTACATTGACAACATCTATATATCTCCGCTTTGGTCTTCCTGCCTGGCAGCTCCATTTCTAACATCCTCCTACCAATATATTCACTTTCCCTCCTCTGCACATGTCAAAACCATCTCGGTCCTCTCTAACTTTGTCTCCCAATTTTCCAACCTGTGATGTCCCTCTGATGTTCTCATTTCTAATTCTGTCTATCCTGGTCACTATTAACGAGAACCTCAACATCTTAAGCTCTGGAACCTCTAGCTCTGCTTCCTGTCTCTTAGTCAGTGCCACTGTCTCTAAACCATACAACAAGGCTGGTCTCACTACTCTTCTATAAACTTTCCTTTTACTTTTGCTGGAATTCCTCATACAACACCTCAGTTCCTCACTCGGCACCCTATACCTTCTCTATACTTCTCAACCAGCATTGTCAAAGCAAAAATTGCATCTGTTTTGCTCCTGCTTGGCATGAAACCATACTGCTGCTCACAAACACTCACTGATTGTCTAAGCCTAGCTTCAACAACTCTCTCCCAAATCTTCATTGCGTGACTCATTAACTTTATGCTCCTGTAATTGCTACAATTCTGCACATCACCCTTGTTCTTATAAATTGGTACTTTCCCTCCATTCCTCAAGCATCAATTCATTATCAAAAATCTCATTAAATAATCTAGTCAAAATGACACTCACATCTCTCCTATACATTTCCATACCTCTACCGGTATGTCATCAGGTCCGACAGCTTTTCCCTTCTTCCTCCTTTTTAAAGCTTTCCTTACTGCATCCCTGCTAATCTTTACTATATCTTGTTCCACTATTTCTATTCCTTCCACTCTTCTTTCCCTTAATTTTCTTCATTCATCATCTCCTCAAAATACTCCTTCCATCTTTTCCTCACCCTCTCCTCACCTGTCAGTTCAAATCCATTTCTATCCTTGATCACCCTGACATGTTGCACATACTTTCCCGCTCTATCTCCCTGCCTTGCAAGGCGATACAAGTCCTTCTCTCCTCCCTTACTGTCTAACATGCCGTACAACTCATCATAAGCCTTCTGCTTAGGCATTTGCTACCTCCCTCTTTGTCCTACACTTCATATATTTATACTCCTGCTTACTCTATTCAGTACTTTCCCTGTCCCATTTCTTCTTTGCTAACCACTTCCTATAAATAACCTCCTGCACTTCCTTGTTCCACCACCAGGTTTCCTTTCTGTCTTTTATCTGTCCAGATGACACACCAAGTACATTTCTGCCTGTCTGTCTAATCACTGCTAATACAATTGCTGCTACCCAGTCATTTGGAAGCTCTTTGTTACCACCCAAAGCCTTTCTTTACTCATTTCTGATCTCCTCAAAGCATTCCTCCTTTCTTAACTTTCACTATTTTGTCCTCTTCCCTACATTTGCCCTCCTTCTCTTCCTAGCTACCAAAGTGATCCTGCCACCACCTTACAGTCTGCAATCTCTTTCAAGTGACCTCATCTACACAATATGTAATCTACCCGTGTGCTCCTGCCTTCACTCTTGTATGTCACCCTGTGTTCCTCCTTCTTTTGGAAATGTTTTTTTTACCACAGCCATTTCAATCCTCTTTGCAAAATCCACCACCATATGTCCTTCTAGATTCCTATGCTTAACACCAAACTTGCCCATAACCTCCTCAGCTCCTTTGTTTCCTTCACCAACATGCCCATTGAAATCTGCACCAATCACCACTCTCTCCTCTCTGGGAATGTTCTCTACTACTTCATCTAGCTCCCTCCAGAATCTCACTTTCTCCTCCGACTCACATCCAACTTGTGGTGCATAGCCACTGACAACATTCACCATTACACCTTCAATTTCTAACTTTACACTCATCACCTATCTGACACCCTTTTCACCTCAACAACACTCTTTGCATAGTCTTCCTTTAGGACCACCCCAATGCCATTTATCTTCCTATCCACACTATGATAGAACAGTTTAAAACCTGCACCAATGCTTTGAGCCTTGCTACTCTTCCACTTTGTCTCCTGCACACACAAAATATGCACCTTTCTTCTATCCATCATGTCAGCAAGTTCTCTAACTTTCCCTACATTCAGGGTTGCTACCTTTAGACCTACACTCATGACTCTCCTGTTCTCTCTCCGTCTCCTCACACGCTTCCCTCCTCGTCGTCTTCGGCAAACAGTAGCCCATTTTCCAGCAGTACCCTGCTTGCCGCCGGTACTGGTGCCGATCGTTGTTAACTGGGCCGCGACCAATCCGGTACATTCAGTAACACGCATTTTAATTTTTGCCAAATGTTTTACGCCGGATGCCCTTCCTGACGCAACCTTCACCATTTACCCAGGCTTGTGCTCTCTAATGGCTGTTTTTATTATTATTACTACAAACAAAAGACATAATAAAAAAGGGGAAAAAAACCTAATAGTGAATGCACTATGAATGATACATAGACTAAACAAAAACAAGAACTAAGACTATATAAGAACATGAACCAAAAGAACTAAGCATAGACACAACAACACATGAGTAGGAAACTCGCATAAATCAAGTACACATGATTACCTGAAACACAATAGCTTTTCCATTTACGTCCAATCTAACCACGTTGCAAATGTATAATGATTCGCGCCGGCAACAGAACAACCGACTCCTTTTATCACCGGCATGGATAATCAAAAGCATTGCACACATCTGCACCATATAACAAGGAGGTGTGTGTAAGACGGGGTATGGACAAATAATCACGAGCGTCAAATGCACTAATCAGAAACAAACTCGCAGCTACCGCTGTGCATGGACAAAAACATAAACATGAACATAACATAAATACATGGTCTATGAGTTTAAATATATATTTAAAAAACACAGAATAAAACAACACAGATCGTATTCCGGATCACGCAAATACCTAACACAATACTTGAACTTATGTTTGTTTCTGATTAATCTCAATTAATAAACTTTAAAATTTCATTTGGTTATGTGTAACCAAATAAAAATTCTTTTTTTACAATTTTCTAGGTTATGTAAGAAATCCAGTTTTAATCACCCGCCTGCATTTTAATCACCCACCTGCATTTGTAACATCACTTTATCTTTCTCAGTGTGATGAAATTAACTCTCATACTTCAGTCTCAATACACAAACACTGCAGCAACCCTTACAGCTCCACCTTAACCGCATGCTGAATGAAACACGCTCACCCTCGCACAAAGACAAAAAGCCCGATCCCTGCCAGCTCATTCTGCTCTCTGCTGCGCTGTTCTCAGCTATTTTCCCCCGAAGCTCTGGCAGCAGCATTAGTGGACTGCCAAGCAGATTTGCCATTATGGCTATAAATTCGAAATGGTTCTATTGCACTAGCTGAAAAATGGTGCTCAATTGAAAAGGCATTAAAATCGGATTATCCGGAAGCAAAATGCAAAGAAATATACAGGACGCTGACCCTTAGAAACTGACCGAAAGTCACTAAACTTCAATAAATAAATAAATTTAATAAAAAAAATGACTGATCCATCTTAAATGCACATCTGACATAATTGGAGATTTTAAGGGTAAATCAAAGAATGTTGTATCTCAGTATGGAAGGTGTGGGTTAAACAGGACATGAGACAGAGATAAGAGAGGAATGGTGATAGATTATAAATTTTGTCCTGGTTTTGCGGTTTGTCCTTTTCTCCACCTTCTTTATTTTATATACAATGCACCGAAAATGAGCAATGAAGTAAGAAAGCAAAAGAAGGAGACACCTCAGTTGGCAGGTAAAACATAAGGACACAAAGTAAAGAGAAAAGGAAGTTAGTCATAGGTTCCATTAATGTATAGACAGATTAATGAGTATTCATGATTATAGTTGCAGAGTGAGCTTAATTCTAACCCACACAAACGTGTACGTCTTCATCTCCTTCTGCCTTTTTTCTTTTGAAGTTTGACGGCATTCATTATTGTTGCCACTAACTATGGTAGAGTAAAAATGCTCTTATTCATCGCAATCTACATTTATTAACTTATTTATACAACTGAGAACTTGCAGGCCAGGCAGAGACAGCTTGGTAGTAATGGGACTTTATCTTATGACCTTTGGGACAATAATCAAAAATCTTAACCACTGAGCTACCACTGCCTCATCACTTAGAGGGCAATTCTCATGAAGCTGTCTTGAGCATGTCTTGAACATTTCCAAACCATATTTTCCAAAAACAACATTACCAACGGAGCTATCCAGACACTTCTGCCACTGTAACATTATGCAGGTAATAAAACTGCACTATCTATGTTGTAAGCATAAGGTTTAATATTGAGTACGAGAGAAATACAACCTTTCTTTCATCTGGTTATATCTTGCAAACTCTGCTGTTGTTGTTTTTATACATAAAGTAGCTCCGTAAAGGCTTTAAACGCTTTTTTACATTTTAAACAACTTTCAGCTCTATGTTTTGTTCGATTATTGAATAGGAAAATCTAACATTCGGATATTACTCCAAATCACAGGGTTAATAAGTGTCCTATGCTCAGGAGCAAAAGGCAATAAAATCAGCAAAAGTCACCTCAATTAATGGTTCGTTTATGTTTAAAATCATCCTCAATGAAATAGCAACATTGTGCTATGTGCAGTATGTAGGCTAGAAGTCATGTCATGGCATGTCATATGCCATCATCACCTCGCAATGCTTGGCTGCCTGTATTAGTCAACTTTCTCCAATGCCCTCTGTCTTGTGTTGCTTGTAGCATGTAGTCTGGTGTCTGATAATCCAGTCCACATTGTGTTGTTGTCCATAAAGGTTATAATCGGTCTGCTATGTTGTCTGAATCTCTCCACAAGTCATTACACTTCCTTCAATGCTGTCATGTAGAAGCCTCATCAAAAGCATTTGATGTGGTTCAGTAGCTCCTTTTACTTTTGATCATATTGTCGATTTGATCAGTGATCATCATCTTCATCCATGAAATCCTTAACAACCTCTGGAGGCACTTGGCTTTCTTCTATTTTCTTCAGTGTCCAGGCTTTACATCTATATGTGGCTCTGGCCAGACCAAGGCTTTCATCTGTTGATTTTGTTTGTTCATAGGTTAGCAGGTCAAACATAAAATTTCACATCACACTCTAGAATACAGTGCCTAATGCTAAGACTAATATCCTCTATAACTAAATTATAGGTTACAAAAGGTGTAATAGCTTTTTATTATCATTAAAGCATAACTGTCTAATAATCTAACCAAAATGACAGCAAATGCTCATTACCTGAATTGGTAATTAGAATTCTTCTCCATCATGCTGCATTGAAATTTGAATAAATTGGAATAAATTATTTTAATGTTATATTATCTTTTAGAAATATTAGTCCATATTGGCATTAAAGTCAAAATATACAAATGTGGAAGTTCATGAGAATAACGCTACTATGCAGTATATTCTTGTGAGGACCTACTTTTAAAATAATTATTGATATTTGAACTTTTAACTAGTTCTGGGCGGTAAGACGTTCACAGATAATTTTCTCTGAAAATATTCCTGAGCCGATTTTGTGAAAATTGGTTCCCACAGAGATATATCTCAAAATAGTCATTAGACATCAGTTGACAACTCTAAAGTGCAGTTATAAGTTATAAGTTACATTATAGTAGTGATGGGGGAAAACGGCACATATATAGTTTCGGAAAAAAGACCAAGACTTTTAGGTTGAATACTTAAAGCTATGAGAACCAACACAGCCAAACATGCTAACAGCATTCAGCCCCCAGCTGTGGCTATCTTCAGTCACAGTCAACGCACATTAACATTACATTAACTTAAGGAAAAACCCCCACCGCAAGTCATTTAACACACAATAATGCAGCCTTGCACATACTGTACACACAGCTTACTTATAACTTTAATATATATATTCAATGCCGTAAACAATGCAAATAAGATAATATTCCCTGACTGATCCATAGTAGACAAATTCAACTGACACCCCAAGAACCACCACAGTACTTGCTTTCTGGCACACCTAATATTTAAATTCTTACCCTCGTCACTACAGAGGAAAACTGGTAGCTAACACAGACTAATAGAATATATAATAATATAATCTTGTCACTTTACTCACATTTGCTTATTATTTTAAAATTATATCTAAAATCTGAAGTGAGATTTAGGTGAAACTAAGTCAAAAGCTATAAATACTAAAACAAAAAAAAAATTATCATTTCGTGTTTGTTTTTTTTTATCGTCACTGAGATTATCACAAAAAATGCTATAGGCTGTAGAGTTACAAAGCAGGTAACTCTTTGCAAAACAACATCCATCACACCATCTTAGACCTGGTACATTGTAGGAGAGTTATCTATGGAACATTTACTTGCTTGTACACTGTATTTGCACAAACTTTTGCATGTGCAAGTATAAGCTCAAGTACAAATTCATAATCAACGGTTAATTAATATTTTAATAGCACATAACACTTTAGGTAATACAAATGCAAATGCCAGTCATTTGTATACAACTGCTATGCAAGGCAATTATATGTGTGTGTGTGTGTGCACGTATGTGTGTTTGTACTACTATATTTCCGAGGACCAGTTCAAGTTTTTAGTTAGGACATTTTGGGAAGAAAAGATTTTTAGGTCGGTCCTCACATGTTTTAACCGATATCATATCCTGATGCTCTCATAAGACCATTTCTCTGTTGTGCTCTTTCTGGTACTAAGACACATCATTATCCTTAGTCACTTGGACATTTTACTCAATCCTCACTTTAGGGTAATTACAAGAAATTTTGAGTGTGTATGTGTATTTTTTTTTCATGTGGGCAGGCAGGAATGACTCAGAGTGACAGACACACCCGTTCCTCGTGCGTCAGCGGGTGATAGATCATGGATGGCTCCTCAGGGCGAAGCGAGGATGCAGCATTATGCAAACTGCAAATGCTCTGCATCATAGCATCAGACCTACATCACTTGTATATTATATTTCCACCCACACACACTCACACCCACACCCAAAAAAACTAATATAACTAATAAAATGCTTTAAACCACAATCAAATTGCAAGGCAGCACTTTTCCCTAAAGTAGGCTAAATTTAATTTGGAAGAAAGTTGCCTAGTAAATAACTTATAAGAAACAAAACAAAATCAATTAACGAATCCATCTAAAAGCTCCCTAAGATCCACATAATGACATTGTTCATTCGTGTAAAGTGATCTGATTCGGGGAAAGTAGCCTCTCTCCTTTAAAAGCCGTTTGCCGGACTTCTAACAGACTGGAGAAATGCGATGTTTCAGCACAGGAGCAGGAGACTAATAAAGAAGACAGCGATGAAGAGGATGAGGGAGAGATGAAGAGTCAGCTCATTTTACCCATCCGTGTAGGAGAGTCTCTAAGCATCTGCTTCCAGAGCTCTCTCCTTTCCGTACTTTCATTTGCTCTTTTTTAGGGCTGGGGTAGTAAATAACATGATGGACGTTCTACCGAGCCTGCCTGTGTATGTGTGTGTCTGTCTGTGTGCTCACATGGTTCATTTAATGTGACTTGTGGGAAGTTCTAATTAAACCTTATATGCATCAGGAAATGGCAAGCTCAAGCTCTAGCACCCTTTTCTCACCTATGGTCTTTCTTTAGCACTAAAGAAATACCTTTAATACCTCTGTTAACATGAGATCCGCAGCATATACTGTATTGTGCAAAAGTCTTAGGTGCCCTTATTATGTCCCCTGTTAGATGGCTATTTTTGTGCATTCTGCATTAATAATTCAGAACAAAATGATTTTTAGATTTCCAAACAAATGTTTGCAAGTCATAATAAACTGGGTTTTGCTGCAAAAACTGGAAGCAAGTGTGGCAGGCAAAGTCTCCGGAAGAAATGTATCAGATGATTGAAGTTTGCATGTTCTCCCCTTGCTTGCCTCAAAAGACATGCATGCTAGATAAATTGTAGATGCTAAATTACCCGTGACTTACATGCTATATACATTATATAATCTTGTGTATGGACGTAAATGTGTGTATAGATAACATTGTTTGTGTCATGAGATAGCTTTTGGTGCTGAAAATGACGTTAAAACATTAAAACAAAACAGTAATGTGCTCTGTTAAACTTAACAGACAATTAAATAAAACACAAATTGTACATTGGGACCATGTTAAAATAAATCTAAATGCACACCTTTGACTGTCACACTTGTTTCCTCTTTTTTTCAGCAAATTTCAAGCAGCTTTTTGTCTACAAATCACTCTCTTATGTAGTATGTTGCTTCCTTTGCTGACATACAAAAACCTTGAAATATTGAATTTGTTGTTGGTAAAGTCATATACAATAATTCAGTACAGACATACAAAGGCTGTCTTTACAGTATAAACATATATAACCAAATTTCTACTAAATCTATGACTTAATCAATGACTAAATTAAAGTCTTATTTAAAGGCTTATTTAATAAAAAAATATGCCTTGACTAATCCTTGACATCCCAAAGACTTAGATTAGACCCTGAATATATACAGATTGTCGCATGTCTAACATGATTAAACACTCTAGTCTTTTTTTTATTTTTAGTTATTCCAGTGGTTTGAAGTACATACAAAGGGTATCCAAACAGTGCATAAGGTTATTTTTTACAAATTCTTCAGAAGAAAAGTGTAAGAGGATATTAAAAAATCAGGGTACTCATAAATCTGATTGATCAGCTTTTCCTGTAATTTGCTATTACACTAATACTGTTTAGCCTTTCAAAATAGCATTATAAGGGCCACAGAAGACATTTTAGTCAGGCATTTTGATTCATACAGTTTAGTCAGCCATACATACAGTTTTGACTGTATTACAGTAAGTACAGTTTTGAATGGTTAGTGGCACTTTCGCTCAGGTATGTGCCCTATAGCACACAAGAAAACACAAGAGTAATGTTTGAATAGGTTATTTTTGCATTAAAATTAAATGTATTCATTAAACTATATGTATATAATGTTTTTAATACATTCTTTTGTTACCCCAGCCTGAGGGAGTAGAAGGGTCTGACCAAATGCCACTGCCTGAGACATTTTTGCATTCTTCCAGAACATAATTTATTCATTAATTATTCATTAATCATTTTTAATACTGTCTTAATCCTAGTTAAAGAAAGTTGTTGCTCAGCCAGCAGCACCTTCACACTCAATCACACACGAATTGAGTAATAACAACTAGCTTAAAACATGACATTGGACTGTGGGAGGAAACTAAAGCATCCGGAGGAAACCTACACAGAACATAATGTTAAATTAATAAAAATACACTTCTCTAAACAACAATTCACAAAAAAGAATATAATGCCTAAAGATTCACAATACTATATATTTTAAATAAAATAATATACTATGACATAAGACAGTCCGTAAAAGTTTGTTATTTAGTTACTAAATATAAGGAATGACTAATTTGTGTGCCAGATCTTAAACATTAATACATTGCATCATTAAAAAATACCATCTAAAATATATATTTAAACTGACGAGGTGACGAAAGAACTCACAGCAATGTTTGACATTCTCATGTTTTACCCGGACATTGTGACTGACAACTTGTGGTCTAGTTTATCTCCGGGAAAAAAAAGAAAGATCTCACTGTATCGCTCTCAATTTTTTATGTCTCTTAAAGCAGACCTGAGAATAACTTTCTCCTTATCCCTATATCATAGAGAGGGAGAATAATCCACTCTGATGACAAACACTAAAAAATCAAAACATGGAGTGAAGTGGTTCAGTAGAAAGTGAATTGTGTTGAATCTTGTACCCAAAGGCATTGGACATCATCTCTCCATTATCTCCTCTCCTATACTCCCATTCATCTATTCTTTCTTTACTCCTCTTTCTTTACTCTCTCTTCTATCTCTCTTCTACTGTTGCTCCATTTAAGCCTTTGGGCGGTTTTTCTGCCTTTGTTTTACCAGCTCATTTATTCATTCAATAGAAGAATAAGACATGATCGATCTCTTTCAAGAAAGACATCAATCTCTTCTAACTACACTGCTTTTCAATTTTAATAGCGGCTTTCAGTATGACAAGAACGATATGTCAGTGTGTTGACAGTCAACCCAACAGCTCTTCAGGCTCTGGAGAACTACACACTTGGCAGAGAATTTGGACCACCACAATGAGCAGTACCTGGAATGCAGGGGCATCTGGGTAAATGAGAACTAGAAGACTATTAAAATGTGGGTCTTTAGTGACCACTCAGCAGGATCAAGCAAAATTCAGACTAAAAACAGGTAAAAGAATATAAATATTCTATATAGAGTAAAGTATAAAGACACCCAATGATCACCACTTCATTCATTCAAAAGAGTGTGTTCCCTTAAGATTTTCTATAGTTTGAAAACATTTGGCATTCACGTCTTAAAATACGATGAAAATAACCAATTGAAAAAAATAGACAAAAAATACACTCAGTCATTTAATTATTGAGGAAAACTACCCAGTATTACATATTTTTGAGTGGCAAAAGTATGTGAATCTTTAAAAATATAAGATTATTTAAAAGTGAAATTTGACAAGTGTTGGGACGACCATCTGCTGAGAGGTTTATTTAATTTGTTTATTTGTTGGTTATTTGATTTTAGCATCAGTGTCTATTTCATGGTTGCATTTATACACAAGGTCATATCCATACACAAGTCATGGACAATTCTCTGTGGTGCTCTGTGGACCTGCAATGGAGAAAGAACCATTGCATTCCAGCATAAAAATGTACATAAATCTGGTTGCTGTAGTATCATGAAATGGGACTGTTTTTCTGCATCTGGATATGGATCACTTGGCATCACTGATGGAACATTGAATTCTGAATTATACCAGCACAATCTAAAGTAAGATGTGAGAACAAAAGAGGGCTCAGGACAAACCTATTAGACATTTCAGGGTACATTATGGGGATGGAAAAATTGGCAAAATCATAAGAAAAATCCAAGTGCTATTTATGATGATGCCCAAAGAAAGGGCCACAGAAGACATTTTAGTCAGGCATTTTGATTCATACAGTTTAGTCAGCCATACATACAGTTTTGACTGTATTACAGTAAGTACAGTTTTGAATGGTTAGTGGCACTTTCGCTCAGGTATGTGCCCTATAGCACACAAGAAAACACAAGAGTAATGTTTGAATAGGTTATTTTTGCATTAAAATTAAATGTATTCATTAAACTATATGTATATAATGTTTTTAATACATTCTTTTGTTACCCCAGCCTGAGGGAGTAGAAGGGTCTGACCAAATGCCACTGCCTGAGACATTTTTGCATTCTTCCAGAACATAATTTATTCATTAATTATTCATTAATCATTTTTAATACTGTCTTAATCCTAGTTAAAGAAAGTTGTTGCTCAGCCAGCAGCACCTTCACACTCAATCACACACGAATTGAGTAATAACAACTAGCTTAAAACATGACATTGGACTGTGGGAGGAAACTAAAGCATCCGGAGGAAACCTACACAGAACATAATGTTAAATTAATAAAAATACACTTCTCTAAACAACAATTCACAAAAAAGAATATAATGCCTAAAGATTCACAATACTATATATTTTAAATAAAATAATATACTATGACATAAGACAGTCCGTAAAAGTTTGTTATTTAGTTACTAAATATAAGGAATGACTAATTTGTGTGCCAGATCTTAAACATTAATACATTGCATCATTAAAAAATACCATCTAAAATATATATTTAAACTGACGAGGTGACGAAAGAACTCACAGCAATGTTTGACATTCTCATGTTTTACCCGGACATTGTGACTGACAACTTGTGGTCTAGTTTATCTCCGGGAAAAAAAAGAAAGATCTCACTGTATCGCTCTCAATTTTTTATGTCTCTTAAAGCAGACCTGAGAATAACTTTCTCCTTATCCCTATATCATAGAGAGGGAGAATAATCCACTCTGATGACAAACACTAAAAAATCAAAACATGGAGTGAAGTGGCTCAGTAGAATTACTCAAAAATTACTGATTTACTAATTTTTTTATCTTCTGAAAAGGCTTTGGATTTCGATTCATGAGTGTATAATAATTTTGCCAGCTTTTCTCTAAAACTATTTGCATTAACTGTTATGGCATTTGGACGCTCTTATCCAGAATGGCTTACATTTATCTCTTCATACAACTGAGAAGTTGAGCCAACATTGGTTGCCTGTGGTGGGATCTGAACTCATGGCCTGTCAGGTTGGAGTCTAGCATCTTATCCACTGAGTTATGCCTGTCCCTTCGAAAATGTCCTCGAAACAGCTGGATACCAGTTTTTGCTGTACATATTTTACTTAATGTAAGTTAGTCATTTAGACCCCATACACGGC